>CM077224.1:37132945-37294711 GCA_039654775.1 Spinibarbus caldwelli
TCACTGACCTAAGCTTGGCCACCTCACTCACAACTGCAGTTTTTGTCTCTTTTTTTTTTTCCTTGACAAGAAATGTGTTTACAGTATTAAGACGCGGAACCGCCGTATCTCTTTACGACCACATCAAACGGAAAACTTTTCAGACGCGCACTTCAACTTCGCCTCAGTGACAGGCGCAAGTCAAATGAGCACGGAAAAGGAACAGGAGCCAAATGTGGCTTCAGTAGAACAATAGTGAACTGCGGTCTGATGAGATGTTGTTAGGCTATATATCAGTAAAACTTAGAAAAACAGACTTTCACGTTCTGTCAGCCATTTACTGTGCTCACGGCGCACACTCTTCAACTATACACGAATATGCAGCGCATGCTCTGTATCACTTCATAATAAATAAAGCGCATAAGAAACTAATCATACAACATAGTAGTTCTGTCAGTTAAGTCATGAAATGACCAAAAAAGCAGTTAAAGCTGCAAAACTGCATGAATGTGGGGAAGTCGTGGCCTAATGGTTAGAGAGTCGGACTCGTAATCTAAAGGTTCGGCAGGGATTGTAGGTGGGGGGAGTGAATGTACAGCGCTCTCTCTACTCTCAGTACCACGACTGACGTGCCCTTGAGCAAGGCATTGAACCCCCAACTACTTCCCGGGCGCCGCAGCATAAATGGCTGCCCACTGCTCCGGGTGTGTGTTCACGGTGTGTGTGTATTCACTGTTGTGTGTGTGCACTTTGGATGTGTTAAATGCAGAGCACCATACTTGGCCGTATGTCACGTCACTTTCACTTTACGTTTCAGAACATCTCTTAAATGCATGTAGGCTACTAAAATATTCTTTTTTAGTATTTTAATATTTTTTTAAATTTTTATTTTGACAACTATAGTTGTACACAACTATATATAGAATGTTAAACATTCACTGTTTACTTTTTCAGAGTTCATTGATTATATCAAATTCAGTGAAGGTTGACTAAACTTTGAACTAAGTAGTTATCTGCATGTCTCACCCATGAGTATGCATGATGGAGAACAAGCTTTTGGGGGAATATTGAATATTTCGTTTAAATGAATGTTTAGTAATTGTTTAGTAAGACATTTGAGTAATGTAATTTTGTTTTGTACACAGTGACGCAATTTTGCTTTGTGGTTACATAATGACATCATTGCACACACAACATCACAAACATGTCATGTAGCAACTTTTTTTTAAAGATTTATTATGATATGACAGTATGTATACAGGAAGCGAAGTGGAAGAGATGTAGCTCCCAAACTCCCATCTTTCTCTGTGTGTGATTGTTCCTGCTGAACTGAGAGTGAAGAGTGTGTCGTTGTTCTGCAGGTTGAGTAATTGTGGCGTCACAGCTGAAGGTTGTGCTGCTCTGAGTTCAGCTCTGAGATCAAACTCCTCACACCTGAGAGACCTGGATCTGACTAAGAATAATTTAGGAGATGTAGGTCTGACGCTGCTCTCTGATGGACTGAAAGATCCTCACTGTAAACTGGAGATACTGACGTAAGATCATACATTTATCTTAATTGAATTAATTATATATAGTACATTAACAAAAAGTGACGTGATGTGTGGCCAAGTATAGTAACCCATACTCGGAATTTGTTCTCTGCATTTCTTCCATCCAAGTGCACACACACAGCAGTGAGTAGTGAACACACACACACACACACACACACACACACACACACAGAGACACAGACACAGACACAGAGCAGTGGGCAGCCATTTGCTGTGGCACCCGGTTAGCAATTGGCACCTCAGTCGCAGGTATTTAATGTGGAAGAGAGCGCTGTTCATTCACTCCCCTCACCTACAATTCTTACCAGCTCTGAGAATCGAACCCGCAACCTTTGGCTTACAATTAGTGATGCACTAATTGCAATTTTCTTGGCCAATTCCGATTTCCTTTTTTTTTTTTTTTTTTTTTTTTGGTAAGTGTGACCTGCTGCTACCGATTTTTACTGATTGCAATTTTTTTCTAAAAACTGTAATTGACAGAATATACAAACAAAAATCTATACTTTTTTAATGTAAAAAAAAAAAAAAAATTATTTGCATAAAAAAAACTATTAAACATTACAATTCTCCCAGTCTGGACAAAGTTACAGATGTTCTCTCACTTTATCAACTCTCAAAATAAAGTGCTCTGTGACTAGAAAAGGGGTAGAAATAACAATTAACTGAAAAGGAGTTGCTGTATAACAAAACAGATGTCATTTCCCATTATGCTTCTTAAATTGTAATTTTTTCAATAACCTTATTAAATGTGTCATCTTTCACATCAAATTCTTACATTGTTCCAATTAATTCAGTTAGGAAAATAAAAAACTGTAGAGCTGTTACCATTCAAATTAAATCAGTATCAACACACATCATCTTTCCACTGTAGGAAACACAGAATCTGCACCTGAAGTGGAATTAGATGTATTTACGCAGATTGTTTGATGAAGCTGAGATGCCTAATCAAAAAAGGCAAAAAATTAAAGGCATTTACACTACAAAATTTCGAATGCATAAAGAATTTTGGTAGCACTTTAATTTACAGTAAGTGTACTTCCCTGGTACACACATGGTAAATATCTTGTACCTACAGGCAAGTGAGTGGTAACACAAGGTACTTACCTGAAGTGTATGTACATGGTAACAAATAAGAAACACGGCTGTCATACAGTCATACATGCATGGTAAGTTTGTACATACAGACATGTGTTTGTAAGAACGGTCACTTACAGTTAATGCCCGTACATGGTAACTAATTAGATACTTTACTGTACTTACTAATGTATATACATGGTAAATATGTAGTACTTATGGACAAGTGGGTACAAACAGGCACGTCCTTACAGTATCCGTATATGGTAACTAATAAGACACATTACTGTACATACTAATGATATGTATATGGTAAATGTGTAGCACCTGCGGAAAAATGTGGTATTATGTGGTAACAAACAAGACACATACTGTACTTGGTATATACGGTATGCATTGTAAGTCCTAACCTTACCTAATAAAAAGAGGACTGTTTTTCAATTGCTTGTGTAGGACTGTTAATGCTAAATTTCTCTCCACAACAGTGCTTACAAAGTTTGAAGAACTGGTAATTCCTGTGTAATGTTTATGTAAAATGGTGCACTTTATTTTACAGTCCTATTTCCAAATACCTACTATGTAAGTACTGGTGTTTGTACCTATTAGTTAATGTATAGAATAAGTTATGCGGTACTCAAGTTGGGGGCTATAAACATGGACCAAGGTACTTATTGAGTAATTGATGATAGGTGCCATTACAGTTCCGAACTTTGGAAGTTGGTTGGGAACACGGCAGTGACTGTGCAGCACTGCATAGTGTTAATACTTAACAGGCACAGTCCTTTTAAATAGGGATTTTGACACATGACAATCAGGAGTTGCAAGTGCAAATATGAATCCGGTAGATACTGTATAATTCCAAAATAAAATCTGTCTACACACATAATTATTAGGAATGTACATCATAAAAAAAATCCCTATTGGACCAATTAGTTAAGAGAATCAGTGACGTTAAAGATAAGGCAGGTTAACTGCAATGGCACCTACCATCAATTACTCAATAAGTACCTTGGTCCATGTTTATACCCCCCAACTTGAGTACCGCATAGCTTATTCTGTACATTAACCCCCTGGGGTCGAGAAACGCGCCGGTGCGTTTTGTGGAAAATCTTCCTGATAACCCCTAAAGGAATTAAAATTACTCTGTCACTTTTGATCATATAGATAAGAGCAATACATCAATCGAATTTGTAAAGAGTCTACTTTTATTTGTATGCACTCATAATAAGAACAAAACTTTGTGCTTTTGTAGAATAAAGAAAACAAACAGGGTGCACGTTATGTCTTCTCTGTCTCTGCGAACTACTCTGTGAAATGTGTTATTAACTAATAGGTACATACACCAGTACGTACATAGTAAGTATATGGAAATAGGACTGTAAAATAAAGTGCACCATTTTACATAAATATTACACAGGAATTACCAGTTGTAATTCCACTAAATGCACTGTTGTGGAGAGCAATTTAGCATTAACAGTCCTACACAAGCAATTGAAAAACAGTCCTCTTTTTTTTAGGTAAGGTCAGGATTTACCAAGCGTATCGTATATACCAAGTACAGTATGTGTCTTGTTTGTTACCACATAATACCACATTTTTCCATAGGTGATACATATTTACCGTGTAGGCTATACACTATTAATTAAGTATAGTAATGGGTCTTATTAGTTACCATATACTGACACTACCTGTAAGTGACCGTTATTACACACACTTGTTTGTAAATACCACATATTTACCACGTGTATACCAAGTACAGTATGTGTCTTGTTTGTTACCACATAATACCACATTTTTCTGCAGGTGCTACACATTTACCATGTACATATCATTAGTATGTACAGTAATGTGTCTTATTAGTTACCATGTACAGATACTGTAAGGACGTGCCTGTTTGTACCCACTTGCCCGTAAGTACTATATATTTACCACATATATACATTAGTAAGTACAGTAAAGTATCTAATTAATTACCATGTACGGGCATTACCTGTAAGTGACCGTTATTACCCACACTTGTATGTACAAACTAATTACCATGCATGTACGACTGTTAAGTACAGCCGTGTTTCTTATTTGTTACCATGTACATACACTTCAGGTAAGTACCTTGTGTTACCACTCACTTGCCTGTAGGTACAAGATATTTACCATGTATGTACCAGGGAAGTACACATACTGTAAAATAAAGTGCTACCAGAATTTTATAAGATTAATGTTTAAAAAAAAAATTAAATATACAAATAAGAAATATTGGGAAAAATGCAATGATAGTTTTACATATGAAACCAAACCAGTAGGTGGTGGCAAATGACTGTTTGAATGAGTGAGTCATTTATCCTTCATTCAACCGATTCGTTCAAACGGCTGATTCATTCAGAAACGAGGCAAGTGACTACTGTCTTTATGAATGGGTTACTGAATCACTGACTCACTTGATTCGTTCAAAAACGTTGATTCATTCAGGAACGAAACACCGCTGTGTTGCTCGGAGACACAAAACAGTTCTGCTGTGGCTTTGATTAGAACTATTTTTATCAGCGAAATTGAGCAAAAACAGTCAATATTGTGTCTAAAAAGTCACTTAATTTTAACTTCTTGTTTATTGAACTACTATTTTATAAAATCACATTGCAATCATGTTGAAACATTTTGGTCATGTAATATTGCGTACCTAAATCATATATTATAATTTTTTTTTTTTTACTACACAGTAAAATCCTGAGTGTTAAATTAACACAGCTTGGAGCATATATGGTCCCACTCTAAAAGAGTGTTAAAGTAACACTGAAGCAGTGTTAAAGTTAATGAGATAATTAAGTGATTAATTAAGTGCTGATTGAGCATTAGTGATGAACAGCTGCTGTTAACAAACGGAATCACTGAAGAAAAGAGAAGCACAAGAACTACATCTGACTTTAGCCACAGCCTTCGATGAAATCAACTGAAATAAAAGAAATTAAATCTCTCAAGATTTCAGTAGAAGATAATTAAACAACTCCACAAACAACATCACCAGCTTCACCTAGACGGCCATCGTGACAAGACCACGGGAACCAGATGAGTCCTCTGCACAATCTGACTTTGTTGCAGCCTGGAATTAAACTGCTGGTTTCATCTGGCCAGAGGATAACGACACACTATTTCGACACACTATTTCCCTGTTTAATACTGTAAATCTGCTTTGATACAATCTGCATTGTAAAAAGCACTATATAAATAAAGGTGACTTGACTTAGAGTGAGCTCTGGAGTGAACTCATAGACTTGAGCAGGCTCAGGAGTGGACTTGAAGACTGGTGTGCGCTCTGGAGTGGACTCTGATGACTCCTGGACTGGAATGGGTTCATGAATGATCTCTGAAGGCTCCCAGCCTGGAGCAGACTCTGGAGTGGACTCTGAGGGCTCTCGGGCTGAAGCTGACTGTGGAGTGGACTCTGAGGGCTCCCGGACTGGAGTGGGCTCTGGAGTGAACTCTGAGGTCTCCCAGACTTGAGTGGGCTCTGCACTGTAAAAAATTATTCACTATATTTACTCAATAAAATTGTTTCAAAATATTACAAGCAATATTATTAATTAAATTTAACACATTAGAATAAATTAGAATTAATCAAACGAGATGCTTACAATCAACCATTCAAAATGAGTACAATAGCATGAAAAAATTAAGTAAAATTTAAAAAAAAATATTGGTTTCATTGGACAAAAAAAAAAAAAAAAACACTATGCTAAAGAATACTACGTTATGCATGCCAGGCCAGTAGTTGGCGATCAAGAAACAACCTGCAAAAATGTAATATGCATGCACATGACGTCAACTTTTTCACAAATTCACATTTTTGTTGTTTACATGGATATGTACAGGCATCATGTTCAAAAACTGAAAACAAAAACTGTTTTCAGGCCCCCAAAACAGAGTTATTGAAGACACCTAATGTCAACAAACAGAATCACTGAAGGAGAAAATCTTAATATTTAGGTTACCATTACAGTGGTCACTGTTTGCTTTAGAAGGCCCTCCTTCTCGAGCTTCGCTTGCGAGATAGAGACAATGAAACATCGCTGTTCTCTGGAGTTGTTGTGGCAGACTGGGCACAGACTGATCTGATGTTACTATGTTAGACTGCAGTACTGGAGATCTGCATGTGGAGTCGTGACCTCTGCTCCTTCTTAGACGCTGAAAAAAAAAAATCCAAATGCCCATGTCCAAAAAGCTGATGAATTCTACCTAGCTGCTGGATCTGTGTGTTGATTGAGGTTTTCTGTCACAAATCACTCAAAGACTTTGTAGCTTTAATATAAATCCAAATAATCCCAAACCAAGCAAAGGCAGAAAACCCAAGCAAGGTAATCCAGGTAACAAGAACCAACAAACATACAGAAGACTGAGTGACAATACAAAACTTCAATAACTAGGGCAGAGTGAACCTAGATTATATAGGATGAGCTAAACTGATAAATGACTCACAGCTGGAAATAATGAGGTATCATAGTCCGGGCAAGGGGTGCTGGGAAATTAAGTCCAATACAAAAACAATGATCTGGAGGGAATGCCCTCTGGTGGCTGTTGTGGGCACTCCAACTGATGGCTGTGACAGTAAGATCATATATTAATCTCAACTGAAACAATTATAGATATTTTTATCAAGGATCTATGATCAAAATGATGTTCAGATCAGTGTAATTTACATAAACACACAATAAAACAAAATGAAACAATAAACCCTCGCAGATTTAGGATTTAATATGATAATGTCTCAATGTTTGTGTGATTGTTCCTGTTGAACTGAGAGTGAAGAATATGTCATTGTTCTGCAGGTTGAGACATTGTGAAATCTCAGCTGAAGGTTGTGCTGCTCTGAGTTCAGCTCTGAGATTAAACTCCTCACACCTGAGAGAACTGGATCTGACTAAGAATAAACTAGGAGATGCATGCCTGACGTTGCTCTCTGATGGACTGAAGGAACCTCACTGTAAACTGGAGACACTGAGGTAAGATCATATATAAATCTCATCTGAAAAAATTGTATATGTATTATATCAAAGATTATGATCAAAATGATGTGTAGATCACAGTGTGAACACATAATAAAACAAAAGGAAACAAAAACAAAATTTAAACATTAAACTCTCACAGATTTAGGATTTAATATTATAATGTCTGTGTTTGTGTGATTGTTCCTGCTGAACTGAGAGTGAAGAGTGTGTCGTTGTTCTGCAGGTTGAGTTTTTGTGGCGTCACAGCTAAAGGTTGTGCTGCTCTGAGTTCAGCTCTGAGATCAAACTCCTCACACCTGAGAGAAGTGGATCTGACTGAGAATATTGTAGGAGATGCAGGTCTGACGCTGATCTCTGATGGACTGAAGGATCCTCACTGTAAACTGGAGATACTGACGTAAGATCATATGTGAATTTCATTTAAAAAACAAAAACATTATTTTAAGGATCTGTTAACTGTATTATTGTTCGGATCATAGTAATTTACATTAATACACAATAAGGCAAAAGTAAATAAGTAATAAAAACTCACAAATTACAGATTTAAAGGGTATCTATTTTGCCTATGTCATAAACATAAAATTGTCTCCACAGTGTGTACACACCCACTCCTTTTTTTCCCAAGAATCAGAAACAGTAAGCTTGTTCGAGATGCATCAGTGCTGCGCAGACTGATTGACGTATGATCAAAGTACCACGAGAGCAACTGGAGAGCAGACTCTATGCTTTTGAATTGCTCTTGCGGTACTTTGATGTCATAGGGCAATCAGTCTGCACAGCGCTGATGCATCTCGATCAAGCCTAGTGTCTCCAAATGAGCCATTTGGTTGCAGCCCAATGTGACATCATACTGGATTAAGCCCCGCCTTCAACTGGTGATGTTATCTGCTCTGTTAGCTTAGCTCCTCCCCTGAGTGAGCTGCACACACCCTGCGTTCCATTCGGAAGGGCTCATCCTTATGCTCTAATCCCTTCAAAGGGTTTACCCTCCGGAGTGAGAGCTTTGAAGGGTTGAAGGGTGTAGAGGAACAAACAACTGTTTCTTGAAATGCCCTTCTGCATCATCATCCCCTGCCCACATGGAGGTGCCATCATCATAATAATAATAATAATAATAATAATAAACTTTATTTTCTATAGCGCCTTTAAATGAAGATCTCAAAGCGCTTTACAACAACAAATAAAACCATACACTGTATAAAATAATAAGCAAGAATATAATTATGATAATTATGACAATAATTATTCATACTGCAGTGCATGATGGGAGTTTTTACTATGGTGTTACTCAGAATGCATTGCAGCATAAAGCATTTTGTTGATTGTCACCATTGTTGAGATTCATTTGCTGGTTCTTGATGTCTGTGTGTGTCTAAACAATACGAGAATAAAAGTTCAATTTTCTTATGCATTACATAGATTAAAAATTAATTCGCAGTAACTATATAACTAATCTAAAGTTATATATTAAAAATAGACAAGTTACTTTGGCTGTAAGTAGACCAGCTCATGATGACTATCTCAACATATAAAAACAGCTTATATTTCCTCACTGTACACCACTGATCTAGAACGTCAAGGCTCAAGAGCCCAACTAAAGCAAACACTGATCTCCATGACGGTGGCATCATTTTAACCAATAAAACATCAACATCGGATCCTCTGTAATTCTCAATAACAGCAGGTGTTCATCACTAATGCACAATCATTTAATTAGTCACTTAATTATCTCATTAACTTTAACTCTTTGAGGACTTGGGATTTGACTCGAGACATGAATGCAAAGACTCGAGACTTACTTGTGAATTGAAAGGAATGTCCCACCTCTGCAGTCTACGTGTTCTGTTGTTGGCTGTAACATAAGCATATTTGCAAAATTGCCTTTCTGAATGTGCTTGTTAGTAGTGATGGCGAGATGAAGCCTCATGAAACTTTGAAGATTTCAGCCAAGTGGTTCACAAAAGGGTTAAATTCTGGAGACTTCATTTGCCCACAATGCCACCTGGTGGCCAAAGATTGTAAAATAAGCAGATATATTACATACAGAGGTGAATAGTCCAGGGGTCAGAAAGTAAAAGTCCTGCCATATGTTTATTCCACCCATGAACTCAGCAGCTGATTTCACCAGAGGAGGAACCAAGTCATTCCTTTCAAGTCACAAGCAAGTCTCAAGTCAAATCCCAAGTCCTCAAAGAGATAAAGTTAATGAGATAAGTAAGTGACTAATTAAATCATGACTGTGCATTAGTGATGAACACCTGTTGTTATTGAGAGTTACAGTGGATCAGATGTTGGTGTTTTTTTGGTTAAAATGATGTCACCATCATGGAGATCAGTGTTTGCTTTAGTTGGGCTCTTGACCCTTTTAGTAATTCAAAGTAATTTGCTTTTAAGCGATTGCAATATTATTTCACAGCAAACATTTGTGCATTGCTGAATTAAAAGCTTGAGGTAGCAGATTGGCTTGCATTTTCTGCTTTTAAATTATTTGAATAAACATTATGAAATAGTCTCACTTTGGTTTATTGGCTGACTTTCAGCTGTTACAGAACTGCAAAAAAAGTCCTATTAAGCAAAAGCCACTATAATGTTTAAATACTGGAAAAAACATATATGATTCTCAACAATGGTGACAATAATTATTCATGCTGCAGTGCATGATGGGAGTTTTTACTATGGTGTTACCCAGCATGCATTGCAGCATGAAGCATTTTGTTGATTGTCACCATTGTTGAGATTCAAATGCTGGTTCTTGATGTCTGTGTGTGTCTGAATAACACTGGAGTTCAAATGTTTATATGCATTACATGGATTTAAAAGTTATTCACAATAACAACTAGAACAGCACTTGGCTTGCATGCTGTAGTTTCACAGGGTTGATTATGCAAAACCTAAACATATAAAAGAAAAAAAAAAGAAAGTTATTTAGATTGTAACCAGGCCAGCTCATGGTGACTATCTCTTCACTGTAGAGCACTGACCTCACTGCTTTACAACACCACATGCATTGCTGCAGAGAGAGGTCTAACACAGGAGTCAAGGGTCAAGAGCCCAACTAAAGCAAACACTGATCTCCATGATGGTGGCATCATTTTAACCAATATAACATCAACATCTGATCCTCTGTAACTATCAGTAACAGCAGGTGTTCATCGCTAATGCACAATCATCATTTAATTAGTCACTTAATTATCTCATTAACTTTAACTCTTTGAGGACTTGGGATTTGACTCGAGACTTAAGTATTTGAGCGATCTGACAAACAGAATTGCAAAGAGTGGCCAGAGGTCCATGACCTTATCAGAGATCTGCATGTGCCTTAAAACGAAGCTGAACCATATGATCCGGCCCAAACGGTACCATCAGATTTTAACCCTGAACCCAAAAACATTGGACTGCAGATTTTAAACCCGAAAACAGTTAGTGCATGGTATAATAAGCAATCTGTGAGGTATTTTATAGTTTTACTGCATATCACAGTAGTTTAATTTTGAAATAATTGTATAATTTCTGTGTTTATGTCATTGTTCTGCAGGATGAGTAATTGTGGCATCACAGATGAAGGTTGTGCTGCTCTGAGTTCGGCTCTGAGATCAAACTCCTCACACCTGAGAGAACTGGATCTGACTAGGAATAAACTAGGAGATGAAGGTCTCATGCTGCTCTCTGATGGACTGAAGGATCCTTACTGTAAACTGGAGAAACTTAAGTAAGGTCATATAGGAATTTCAACTGAAGCAATTTTATATATTATATCAAGGGTCAATGATCATAATGATATTCAGATCACAGTGATTTACATTAACACACAATAAAACAATAGCAAACCAAAACCCACACAGATTTAGGATTTAATATTACAACGTCTCTGTGTTTGTGTGATTGTTCCTGTTGAACTGAGAGTAAAGAGTGTGTCGTTGTTCTGCAGATTGAGTGATTGTGATGTAAGAGGTGAAGGTTGGGCAGCTCTGGCTTCAGCTCTGAGATCAAACTCCTCACACCTGAGAGAACTGGACCTGTCTAGGAATAAACTAGGAGATGGGGGTCTGGTGCTGCTTTCTGATGGACTGAAATATCCTCACTGTAAACTGGAGAAACTGAGGTTTGATGATACATCTCAACTGAAACAATTATATATATAATTGTTTCAGTTGATATAATATAAAGGGTTTGTCATCAGTGTTGTTCAGATCACAGTAATTTACATTAAATGATTTACATTCGAACAGACCGCCTACTCTCTGCCTTCTGACCGAACAAGTAATAAGGGACATGTTGTTGGGAAGCGATCTAGACGGAATTTAACCACTGTCGAGCTGAAGCAGAAAGTTTATTTTAAAAAACAGCAGAAATTTACAGAAATGTTACAGCCATTAGTAATTAGTAGGGCTGCCCTCGACTAAAGATTTTTCTGGTCGACTAGTAGTCGTTCATTTTAAGCATCAGTTGATTAATCACACGTTTATTAGCTAATAAACCATTTAAAACATAATACATAACCTAAGCCCTCAAACGCATGCAGCTTGCCACAGCACACCGGCAGAAGTAATGATTATGAATGTATCAGGGAAAAACAGTAAGGAGGCTGCATTGACATTTTAATAATTTATTGATAAACTAGTGCTTTCTTCGTTTTCGGCTTAAGAGATGAAGTCGGTGACACTGACTCGTCATCTCTGCAGTAGTGGATCTGCCTGTATGTATGTTTCACATGGATTCCCAGTCAACAATTTGATCTCACAGTGATCTCACCATGAGCTTGCAGGATACTCGTGATGTGGTCACAATGTGAGGACACAGTAACCTAAAAGTGTAACCTCACAGTGCCCTCAATGTGTGCTCATACTAGTGATGGTGAAATGAAGCCTCATGAAGCTTTTCAGCTTTTCAGCCAAGTGGTAAAAAAGGGGTTAATTTCTGGAGGCTTCATTTGCGCACAATATCACCTGGTGGCCAAAGAGTGTAAGACAAGCAGATATATTACAGACAGAGGTGTAAAGTCCAGGGGTCAGAAAATAAAAGTCCTGCTATATGTTTATTCTACCCATGAATTCAGCAGCTGATTTCACCAGAGGAGGAACCAAGTCATTCCTTTCAAGTCATAAGCAAGTCTCGAGTCAAATCCCAAGTCCTCAAAGAGTTCAAGTTAATGAGATAATTAAGTGACTAATTAAATGATGATTGTGCATTAGTGATGAACACCTGCTGTTATTGAGAATCACAGAGGATCAGATGTTGATGTTTTATTGGTTAAAATGATGCCACCATCATGGAGAGCAGTGTTTGCTTTAGTTGGGCTCTTAACCCTTTTAATAGTTCAAGTTCTTGCTTTTAAGCAGTTGCAATATTGCTTCACAACAAACATTTGCTTGCTGCTCAATTAAAAGCTTGACGTAACAGATTAGCTTACACTTTCTGCTTTTAAGTCACTTGAATGAACATCATGAAGGTGTCTCTCTTTGGTTTATTGACTGGCAGTCAGCTTTTACAGAACTCCGAAAAAGGTCCTACTAAACAAATGTCACTATAATGCTTAAACATTGGGGGGAAAAAAGAACTGAATTGCTCAGGCTTTTAGACATGAACACTTATCATACGATCCTCAACAGTGGTGACAATAATTATTGATGCTGCAGTGCATGATGGGAGTTTTTAACTATGGTGTTACTCAGCATGCATTGCAGCATGAAGCATTTTGTTAACTGTCACCATTGTTGAGATTCATATGCTGGTCCTTGATGTCTGTTTGTGTCTAAACAATACTGGAGTTTAAATTTTCATTTGCATTACATAGATTTAAAATTCATTCACTATAACTATTAGAGCAACACTTTGCTTGCGTGTTGTAATTATCCAGGGTTGATTATGCAAAACCTAAACCTACTGTATATATATATATAAAAAAGTTATTTTGACTGTAATCAGGCCAGCTCATGATGACTGTCTTATCATATGAAAACAGCTAACTGCTGCTTACTGTATAGCACTGATCTCTCTGCTTCATAAAAGCACATACAGTGTTACAGAAAAAGATCTAACACAAGAAGTCAAGGGTCAAGAGCCCAACTAAAGCAAACACTGATCTCCATGATGGTGGCATCATTTTAACCAATAAAACATCAACATCTGATCCTCTGTAATTCTCAATAACAGCAGGTGTTCATCACTAATGCACGATCATCGTTTAATTAGTCTCTTAATTATATCATTAACTTTAACTCTTTGAGGACTTGGGATTTGACTCGAGACTTGCTTGTGACTTGAAAGGAATGACTTGGTTCCTCCTCTGGTGAAATCAGCTGCTGAGTTCATGGGTGGA
Source organism: Spinibarbus caldwelli (assembly GCA_039654775.1). NCBI lineage: Eukaryota > Metazoa > Chordata > Actinopteri > Cypriniformes > Cyprinidae > Spinibarbus > Spinibarbus caldwelli. Next base: position 37,146,868 of record CM077224.1, read on the forward strand.
ATAAACATATGGCAGGACTTTTATTTTCTGACCCCTGGACTTTACACCTCTGTCTGTAATATATCTGCTTGCTTTACACTCTTTGGCCACCAGGTGGTATTGTGAGCAAATGAAGCCTCCAGAAATTAACCCTTTTGTGAACCACATGGCTGAAAAGTTTAATGCTTCATTTCACCATCACTACCAGATGTGAACAGGAAAGTTTCCCTCGTCTACTTGTGAGCTGATCGAGCAAACACATCCTTATACTAGATGTAAACAGGGCCACAATAAAATAAAACAAAAGTAAACAAAAAAACTAATAAAAACACTGAGAGTGAAGTGTGTTGTTGTTCTGCAGGTTGATTAATTGTGGTGTCACAGCTGAAGGTTGTGCTGCTCTGAGTTCAGCTCTGAAATCAAACCCCTCACACCTGAGAGAACTGGATCTGAATGCAAATAATCTAGGAGATGCAGATCTGAAGCAGCTCTCTGAAGGATTGAAGGATCCTCGCTGTAAACTGGAGATATTGATGTGAGATTATACATTAATCTCAGTTGAAATAATTATATACAGTATATTACATTAACACCAGGGTTTGAAATTGACACCCTCCAACCTGCCAAATGCGGCTTAAAAACTGCTGTGGCGGGTAACGTTGTCAAATCACTAGCCAATTTGGCGGGTTACTTTTCGTAGGTTATGTTCACTCATTAATTTCTTGGGGAAGTTCCTGCAAGCCAAATCAGCGCAGATTTGGCACAAATACTGAACTCGTGACACATCGTGATATTATTGAGTATATTACAAAAACCAAACAAAATACACCTACAGAGTGTACGCAGAAACTAACTAACTTAGTGCGCGTAAGTTACGCATTTAGAGTGCGTTCTTTCACTGCATGATTCAGTCTATTACTATGCATTATAAGAACGATCACATAATTCAAGATAAGAGGGCAGAAAATGTATATATTTATATCATTTCATATAGTTAATCAATCTCACAGAAAGAGTACCGTTTAAAAAATTTTTTAAAAAATCAGCATGGTTACAAATGTGATATTGATTTTATACAACAATAAACAATAAGTTAATATCAAGAGACTTACATTTTAGACACCATATTAGCTGTTTTTGCCCTGTTGAAAAAACCAGCATATCCTGGTTAGGTATGTTTTGACGCTGGGATGCTGGTTTAAGCTGGTCCTTTGCTGGTTTATACTGGTCATGTGCTGGCAAAGGACCAGCATAAACCATTACTTCTTTGGAACATTCATTCATGGATTTGCTGGGCTAGAAGTTGTTATGAATAGCCGGTAACTTAAAAATTTAGTAGCCAAATTGGCTGGTGAGTGAAAAAGTTAATTTCAGTCCCTGATTAACAGAGTAAAACAAAAGTAAACAAAAACTAATAAAACATTAAACCCACACAGATTACAGATTTATATTATAATGTCATTATGTTTGTGTCCTTGTTCTGCAGGTTGAATGGTAGTGGCTTCACAGATGAAGGATTAGCTGCTCTGAGTTCAGCTCGGAGATCAAACTCCTCACACCTGAGAGAACTGAGTGCTTGATTGAAATCTTAAAAGTTGATTACATTAGAAACTGAAGACATTGGTATAAGTAGAAATTATTCATTTATCATATAATAATGTCATTTGAACTCAATCCCATGTACAGATGTGTGTCAGCAGTAATACTCCATAATCCATCTGTTTCTGTGCCAAAACACACATTAAAGCCAACAGAATCAACAGATGTGAAGTCACAGTGAACAAGTGCTGATGTGTGTTGGATACAGGAGTTTATGGAAGCACTGTCACAATTACTTTTTTTTTTTCTCTCTCTTATAACACCGACTGAAAATACTCCAAAAAAAAAGTCCTTTGAATTTACTTAATTTTATTGTGTACATCGGTTGCAAATGATCAGAATGTGTTCAACTGACATAATTGTCCTCTTTTTCTCAATGACTTATTGCTTGCCAAAGTATTTCATTCACGTTAAGACAACTTAAAATAATCATGTTGATTCAAGATATTTGTCATTACTGATTGCCATTACACAAATGTATTGTGTACTGTTAAAGTGATTTCATTGTGTCAATGGTACCAACTTGATTTCTTAATGCTAATCTTAATTTTAATCGAAGGTATTAGAAATTATTAGCAAAGAAAAAAATGTGAAATTTCATTATGTCTCTGGTACCAGAGTTGTATAAACCTAACTTGCTTTACGTAAACTCTTCATGTACTATAGACGTGCAAATGTGTGAATACAAAATCATAAATCTAAAGGCAAAAAGCAAGAGTTGGTATTAAATTTTGCTGTACTGAGTTGTCAAACTTTGCAAATATGAAGGACTGAACACAGCTGCCATTGATTGATTACACAAGTATAAAAAAAAAACACTTTAAATCAGCAGCATATTCAAACATACATAATGTATCCTCAAAGTGGATTAATAAGAACGGCAAGACATTTATAAACCTACTTAACTGTTGTCACTGTCGATTAAGAACAGCAAAGACATTTGTAAAAAAATCTTAACTGTCACACTAGACTTAAAAGTGCATATACAAAATAGGAAACTGTTAGAGCAAACAGTGCATTCTGAAGAAAACACAAAACACAAGTAATCCAAACATGGCACAAAGTGAATAAGTTGAAATAGAACAAGAGCTTGTTACAATTCACTGCCAAGGTTAACCATGCATCTTATAGGGATAGTTCACCCAAAAATGAAAATTCTGTCTTTAATTATTCACCCTTCATGTTGTTCCAAACCCGTAAGACCTTTGTTCATCTTCGGAACACAAATTAAGATGTTTTTGATGAAATCCGCGAGCTTTCTGACCCTCCATAGAGAGCAATGCAACAGAAATGTTCCCAGACCCAGAAACGTATAAGGACATTGGTAAAATAGCCCATGTGACATCAGTGGTTCAACTGTAATTTTATTACAGTTCTTTGGTTCATCAGAAGCATGTTGTTTGAGAACATAAATCCAAACAGTGGGGTCTTCAATGGCCTCATTGATGCAGGATTCATTCATGCCCTGCACAAAACAAACAAATGTAGGTAAATGTATGAAAATAAGTCCTATTAACAAAGGCCTACTGAGAAAAAACTAATTTGATTATTCTTTTTAATTATTTGATGTTTAAGATTTATTTGGAATGACAATTTATAATGCAAGTGTATATTCTGAATTATGTAAAACTCACACACAAAAAAAGATTTAGATCTTTAGCAGCGGTACAAAAGTAAATTAAAAGACTTACCCATTTAAAGCTTCTGTGTGTGTAAAGATGGACCTGTAAAATATTTTTTTCATAATCAGTCAATAATTGAAAGACAACATACAAATTCACAAAGTAAAGATGAACAGACTTGTTTTAGTGTTTTGTCATAGGGCAATGAAAACGCAAAACAAAAACAGACTAAATCTAATGTTCAGAACACTGCTTCATTTTTTTTTTTATTATTATTATTATTATTATTATTATTATTATTGTGAGAGACAGCGAATAAGCCAAATTAGCCAGCTGCCATGATAACAGGGTTTTTCTGCTGGGTTCATCCAGAAAGGCGCAGTTGTTCGGTGCAGTTTTCTCTCTCAGCAGAAGCGCTTCTGCAGTCGACTCTGAGTTAATACTCGGTTCAGCTGAAACCGACGTGACTGCCGCTAACAGAAACACTATATTGTAAATTAAGTATTTTATAGTATACTTATATCTATTTTCAATATATTATAAATATTTTATCCGTGAAGAGCCATGCTTGTAAAGCCACCGTCTCTTCGCCGCCTGCAGCGAAATCTCCCGCGTTTTGCCTCTCTATCGTTAAATATAGTTATCTCAGTAAAAATGAGCTGGAAAAAATGAGCTAAGTTAAGTTAGACACTCGTGACTGTCCCGTGTGGAAGAGCAATTCACACTGTCAGCAAAGTTTCAATGTACAGACAAACTGTGGAAAATAGAGCCACAATATTTACTTTTATGAAAAATACCCCCGTTTAAAAAAGGCCTAAGTTACTGACTGTTGGCCACCGGTTATTGACTCTTAATGATAAACTAGCAGAGTGTTAAAGTGTTGGTCATTGTAATTGTTATACACTGCGAAAACAGTTATCTTGTGGAAATATCGCCTAAGTTACTTGAAAACAAACATAAAAGATATTTCTGAACTTAACTTCTCAGTAAATCGGAGTTGGTCTGAGATGAGGCGACTGTGATGAGCTGCTGAATCTTTCAGTTTTTGGCGCTCGATTCAGTTTCTTCTTTTACGGCAGTTTGTCCTCCTCTCAGTGATGTAATACCGCCACCATCTGCTCTGGAGTGCCCCGGTTGTGTCAGAACTCAATTAGATTGATTTCAGTTCTAGATTCAATCAATTTCAACCAACGTGATAGAAATGTGTACATTCAACACTCAATATGAACAATTGGAATCTACTTGATTAAAGCATGTTCACAACAGAAACATCAATTAATTGTGTTGTACATACATGATTCATTTTTGTAATTTCAAAGACCTGCTATGTTCATTTTTTTCAGTATGGGCATACAGATAAGAGTCACCCTTACGAAAATTAACCATGTTTTTTTTGTTTTTGTTTTGTAGTAACCATGGTTTAACTATGGTTTTTGTAGTGAAACCATAGTAACTACAAAAGAACCATGGTTTTACTACAAAAAAAAAACAAAAAAAAAACATGGTTTATCAATGGTTTTTGTAGTAAAACCATAGTAAATGTTTAGACAATTTAATGGTTCTTCACAGTCAACATGTTGTAAATATTTTTTTCTGGAAAGTGAGATCAAGTGAGCTAAATTGTCCTGCCTGGTCCAGAACTCATTCCATACTCATTTTCTATTAGTTGCGTTCAATTATAGTGCAATATAAAGTATTAATTTTGAGTAGTGTTGTGGTTTATTAGGCAAATTTTAAATAGACCAGTAGATCAGTCCTTTATATCTATTACATATATATTATTATATATATATTATTTAACAAAAGCAAAGTTTAGTATAAAAAATACTGCAATCGTGTTTTAAAATGAAATAAAAAGGCTGAGTGATACAAAATCTTAAAATATAAAAGTGCCACTTTGTCCCACTATCATACATTTTGCACCTATGATTTGGTCATAGAACTACAAAATGGGTTTCAAATTCGCGATTTAATAAAGATTTAATGAGATTTTAAAGGAAAACGCCACCGTTTTTCAATATTCCAATATTTTCTTCCCTCAACTTAGACGAGTTGATACGTACCTCTCCCTTCTTAGTGTGTGCACTTAATCACTCTAGCCGCGGCGCTGCTATGCTAGCGTTTAGCTTAGCACCATTCATTCCTTAGGATCCAAACAGAGATGAATTTAGAAGCTACCAAACACTTCCATGTTTTCCCCATTTAAAGACGGTTACATGAGTAGTTACTGTCGTGGAGCAGAGAGAGGGAGATCTCTTCGGCGCAGTCAAAAAAGCTCAAACAGCAGGGTTCCAGGTGACAGAAGCAAGACTTTATTACAATGTAACAAAGCCGAGAGACAGCCGCCACATCCACTGCCTCTGAGTCTTTGTCTGTCCAAGCTCCATGTTTTATACACTCTTCTTATCAAAGTTGGTTCTTTCTATTTCTTTCATCTGTTCTGCCTGTCTGATCTTCCATAATTGTCTACCTGCCCCCCCAGCTTATCTTTAATGGTGGCACCTGGCCAAGGCCATCACCTGGAGGCAATCTTGGCCAAGGCTACCACCTGGAGGCAACCACGTAAACAACACATCATACTTCATGTCATCTTCTGGAAATCACCCAACATTTGCAATGGAAATTTACCACTATTACTTTACCATCTGTTTTTAGAATACTAAGCATTGAAATGATTTCACATAATAACCATTATATTGATTTTCTTCATTATCATTCATTCTAATATTTTCTAGTAGGAATTTCACAATATATTCCCCCCTTTGAGACTTAACTAAGTCTCACCACTAAACCCTTTTCCCAGAGTGCAACACCATGAGTCCACCCACTCTTCAATTCATCTATGAACCAATAAAAGGTCCGTCATTCAGTCTTTAACAATTGGTTTCTTCATGACGGTGCACTCCAGAGGAAGTCAGACCCAAACATCTCCCCTCCCACTTGACCAGAGAGGAGTAAAAGAATCTGCTTCCCTACCTAAACATTCTTTTGGGGGACAATGATCAATTACTTAAATCAGCAATATGTATATAAGCATGTGCAGAAAATGTCTTTGAGCCTTGCCCATGGTTATCATGGTTATGTAGAATATACAGGTGATTAGCCAAAATAATCAAAATCAAAATGAATCAGCTTAATGCAAGATAGGTACACTGGTTCATCCCACGTGGCCAGAGGAACTTCAGACATTTCCGGTAGCCTGAAGCGCTATCTGGTGCTGCTGTCCTTCGTTGCCAGAGGAGCTCTCAGGCAAGTCTTTTGCCATCCAGCACTGTCTGGTGTTGGAGTAGATGATGGGTTTTTAAACCTCCAGTTGAATCTACTCATGCTGCTAAGCACTGAGGTGCTCGTCGATCCTCTTTTTCCTTCAAACTTGCTAGTGATGTTTTCCAGTGTTAAAACAATTAATCATCATACCAATAATAAAATCTTTGATTAGTTTAATCATGTCATAATAAAGTAATCGAAACACAACAAACTATTCTCTGGAGGCCGGGCTGAATGAATAATCACTGTTATTGCACCCCTGACAAGTCAGACCCTCAGTCACCCCTCAGAAAATAGTCCTTCTTTATCATTCCCTTTATCTGATAGCACTGTCTCATAACATGGACAGGGACCTGCTTAAAACCTTCATCTTTTTCTTTTTTGATTGAAAAAAAATCACATTTTACATTTAATTTAATATACTAATTTCAACATAAATGATTTATGGAGTAAATAACTTCAGGAAGGGGCATATGCCAAAGGAAAATACATAGTACCCTATAGCTTCCTGCCTACTCTACCCAAATTCTCTAATACTACTCTAAAAGATAAAAATAAAAAATGATAAAAAAGAAAAAGGCACCCCTTCCCTACCACTCCGTTGTTTCTCAGGAAGGTCTCACACAAAATTATCCAAGTCAAAGTCATCCAGTTCATCCAGTCCAGGTCCCACACTGTGTTCGTTGGTGTACCCAATGTCAATTCCAGTTGGTTTAACCAATATGTTAATCATCTGTTTGGCCGCAGCTTTGGTCAGCATAGACCTAATGAGAGGCACAATACAACAAAACAGTAAAAGAAACACAACAATGGCAATAGCTATTATGATGCCCACTTGAGTTAACCATTGTCCCCAAGCCCCAAAAAGTGAACTAAACCAATTCCCAATATGCTTATCTGCTCCAGCGTTCTTGGTCACTTCTTCTCTCAGGTTTTTCAGTTTCTCCATTGCTTTGGTGAATGACCCATCTGGGGCTGTATTACTTGGAATATAAATACAACAGTCAGTTCCAAGCATTACACATACGCCTTTTTTCGACCAACAACCAGTTCAATGTTTTTTCTGTGCATCATCAGTATAGTTAATAAATCTCTGCTTATTACAATAAATATAGTTTATCCACTCTATATTCTTGATAAAAGGTATCTATATTATGAATATTGACTCAAATCCATATTTTATCTCATTCTTGGCCTTAAATTGCTCTAGAATTCCCTTGATTGGCCATTCGAATGTATGTATACACTTGGTTCTGCCTTATTTGCTCTTTTCACTCTTTGTCTATTTGCAGGGACTGTACAGATTCGTTTAGGTCCCCTCCTATATTGTCACTCCTTGTAGTAATCTTACTCAGTCTTCTATTGCTTCTGATTGATTTTATCTTGTCTACATAATCCATTACTAGTGTTTGAATGGCCCTTCTGGGACTGGTATATGGCCTATAGGTGAAGATGTTCCTTTCCTAACATTGTTTTGGGCACAAACGTCGCATTCAGATAGATACCCGTCCATCATTGCCTGTAAATAAGACGACCAGTAATCCTGTCGCTTAATTTTTCTAATCACTTCCCCCCTCGCGCAATGGTCAAAACCATGCGCGTCAGAGATTAGGATTGCAAGCAATATAATAGTAGCAATCATATGCCTCTCAAGAAACTGTCAAAGCCCATTTGCATTACATGTTGCTCCCCTTTGTTACCCTACATTAATTTCATTTAATTGCTGTTTCACAGCAATATAAATGAGGCATTTCTATAATAATTCTCGTGTATGTAAGTTTTTTACCTTGGTAGGTGAATGCAAACAATGGTCTGCTCTCTTCTACTAAAGGAATGCTGAAAAAGGGCGGAGCAAAGATCAATCACAGTGAAATAATCAGCAACAGGTGGAACATTAGTTAGCAATGTATGCTGGTTTAGAACTTCAGTAGGCCAATCCTCCACAACCTCATTCACCACTCTCAAATCACGCACCAAACGCCATTTTGTTTTATCTGCTTTAGCCACTGGCAATATTGGGGTGTTACTGTAGCTAGTAGCACTCCTTCTTTTATTAATCCCTCAATTGTCTTCATTCCCTCTTCTGCTTCAGGTTTCAAAGGGTATTGTAACTTTCTAGGTGGTTTAGCTCCTGGTCTGAGATTTATTCTAATTGGATTGGCTGATTTTACTAACCCTACATCTATATCATGTTGAGACCATAGTTCTAATGGTACCTGTTTCTCCATTTCTTTCCTTAATTCAGATTGCTTTTTTTTGATGTCCCTTAACTTTTGGTTCAATTTATGTGTTTATAACCATTCTGGGGACTCCCATCATTGGAGTAGCACACAAATTTTTAAGATACGCTTTATCTGCTGATTGGAAAATTAGATGATTTTCTGTGGCTTCTCACTTGCTTTTTCTGCTGTTTGCATCATGGGTCCTAAGTACTTAGAAACATAGTCTTTATTTGCATATAAGGTAACATGGGGAACTGAATTTGGTACCTCAAACCATTCATCAATGAATTTTTCCCTATCTATCTGCAGAGCTGCACCTTTTGGTCCTAGAGTTTGGGCTTGCATTTGTGGCTGTCCATAGTTAACTCCTACCGCCATTGGTTGGTTCTGTTGCCAAGGATTTATGGGGCAGTCTCTTCCAGGCCAATTACATCCCCATCACACTCCTGGTGGGCCACCAGCTCTCTGTTGATTGTTGTTAAATCTTCCTCTGCCACGTCCTCCTTATTGTTGCTGTCTATTCCAGTTCCTGTTGTTTGATTGCTCTGGTTTAAGATATATTACAACTGGTGCTGGTTCTTGTGGTGTATTGACTGTTCCAGCAGCTGTCACTTGTGCTGCTGCAGTCTGATGTACAGGTACAGGCACATTCATTGGTGCTGGTGGATTGACAGGCACTGAAGCATTGACAGGTGCCATCACTGCTGAGAGGTCTTCCTTCTGTACTGCTTGGACCTTCTTCTTCTTGTTGAGTAGTTCTTCAAGCTGCATCTCAGTCAGTTTTCTTTGCAGCTCCTTTTCTTGGGTCTTCATCTTTAGCTCTTGTCTTCTGTATTGTTCCACAGCATGGACCACATGCTCTCTGAATTCTTTGTGTGACTTTGAATTCAGACCTACCACATCCTCCAGCTTCACTTTCATTGCTGCAGGCATGGCTTCCACAATGGAGGTCCTGAAGAATGCTGTCAGTACTCTGTCTTGTTCTGGATCTCTTTCCAGTTCTTCTTTCCATCGTTTCAGTTGTTTCTGAATGTAGGTGGTGGGGTTCTCAGTTTCTCCCATTGGTTCCCCCTTCAGGAAATTTGGATCAGTTTGCATTGGATATTCAGTCCTCTTGGTGTTTGGCAGGATTTCAACAGGTCATCTGGATATTCTGTATCTTGCATGATCAATGTACCAGCTACTTATACTGCTTTTGCTGGGCATAATCATGTGAGCTTGGACGTAGTTGCTCTGTTTGACTGTTGTTCAACAGTTCACTTATCTCTTGTCGCAATGATGTCACAGCTTGGTCATATTCTTCTCTTGTCATGTTGACAGCGTGCTTGAGATTCTCTCTTGTCCTGTTGCACCTTTCCTCCATGTCCTCCAGTGCTTCCTGGATGGAGTCTGTAGGTGTCACTCTCCCTTCAGAGGCTTCTTCGAGTTCTTTTTCTTGATCGTTCTCCTCCTCTTCATCCACTGGTGTTAAATGTTTGTGGCAGTCTTCCAATTCTTCAAGCATTTCTGAAAGACAATGATATGAGAGTGGCTCACCTTTTTTCTCTTCCTCTTTGCAGTCTCTGGCCCCCCTTCTTTCAACCCTTGACTCCTCCTGGTAGGTTGTCCTCTCTCTTTCTCTTTGTCGTGGCTGTGACAGTGGCGTAAATGTTCTCAGTCTCTGCTCCTGTGAGTTCAGCCCCTCCCTCATGGCTGAGTGAGTGTGTTGTTCTTCCCTGATGTCTGTCTGCTCTTTCCCTCACCTCATCTCTGCAGCTCTGTTCATTTCTATCAGTTTCTGTGTTTGAATCATGTACATATCCCTCCAATTCTATTGGCCCTTTTAAATCTATTGTTCCCTATATTAAAGGCATTTGGTTTACAGTTTGATCGCAGGAAGGAGCATATGGAGGTGGCCTTTCTTTAATTTCATCTTTTTTATTTTCCCTTTTTAATTTCAATAATTTGATTCCTTGTTGTTTAAACAAGGTCAATACCCCTAATTCTTGTTCCCTTTTTTCATTTCGCTTTTTGGATTTTGTCATTGGTCTTGTAATTTATTTATTTTTTATTTTTTTAACAAGACCTCTATTTCTCTACACATTATCACATCAAATGTTCCCTCTGCTGGCCATTTGGTAACCAATTTCTTTGTTCTTTCTGCCCACTTTTTCGAGAAATCCCTTATTGCTTCTTTACAGGCTGGATTTTTGGAAATCAATAATTCTACTGGAGTTGACTTTTTTTTTTTTTTTTTTTTTTTTTTTTTTTTTAAAACTCAGACTTCTTTATCTAATATAGTGGATTATTGTTGCTTTAATTTCCCTTTGGTGATTTACCTCTCTAACCTCAGCACCTTAAATTTATTAACTACTCTTCACCAGGCTCATCAGACGAGGACCACTAAAAGTATCCGACCCCTGATTTTCACCTGGACTTTTGCTGGGCAGAGGACTTATCACCTTATTTATGAAAGCTGGATAGTTTGTCTCAAATATTTCAAAATAATCACCATATGTTTTCTAGTTAATAATTTGAAGGGTAACACAAGGCCTCCTGGTTCTTTCCATTGCAAATTGCTTTTTGTCCAAATTATGTTTTCTCTCAAGCTAAATGCCTCAAAACTCCACAGCCTTCTCAAATGAAATCTGCGACCTGTAGCCGTCACTCCTCCTGCCCAAATTGAGTAAGTGAAAGATGGCATGAATTCTATGCAAAATTCTTGTGTCTTGAACACACTAACGTTCAATTCATCTCTTGTACACCACATTAGGTTTAGGGGTTCCATATAATCAATCAATAAACTTTTTCCTATAATGTTAAAATTTTTCTACCCCTTGTCCCCCTTCTTTTCTTATTCACAACTACTCTGTCTGTCACTTTTGTTTCTTTCTCTTTTATTCAGTTTAATTGAGCATTGATTTCAGCATGTCAAACTGCTGTGATTCTGCTTTTTCTTGATCTTTTTGGATTTCCACCCACAAATGTTGTATATTGTGGCTGAGTTCTTCTCTCAATTATCACCTATAAGCATCTCACAGTTCTGCCAATCATATCCATTGACTGTGCATCTCCTGTTTCTTTTGACCTAAACAGAATTTTAGATGTCCAGATCACTTCTCTTGTATCATCTGATATTCTGAGATGTACATTACCAAGGATTGTAGCTCTTGTTTCAAGTACTGACCACTGGCCCACCCAGTTGCGCTTCAGATAGGGTGCTACCACTGGATCGACTGGAATATCAATTACATTTAATGCAGTTTCCAATTGGGAAGATGCTGGAGCACAGAGCCTGAAAAAATTATTTACCAATTTACCACTCGTTGTATATTTGAAAACCACATCCTCCCAAGGTATTACTGGCCATTCAATTGATTTTTCTCTCAAATTTGTGATTTTGGTCAATTTTCTAAGAAAACTATTTTTCTTGAATTCTGTCAACCTTTGTACCTGTCCATCCAAATCAAAAAACTTGATTCCATCCAAAAATGGTTGTGGATCCCTTGTGTTTTTACCAAGGTCTCCTGAAATTGCTGATATTCTTTTTCACTTTCCCATTCATTTAAATCATCAAGGTGTTTCTTTTTCTCTGTTTCTTTCATTCTATTTTGGATGAGACAGGCACAAAATGACCACTCAAATATCTCCTCCGTTTGTTCCTCCCTTTCTTCCTCCCTCCTTCACACTCCTACCTTCACTATCAGCAGCACTTACACGCACACACTTAGCTTACACACACATTCAATGCCCCCACTCTCACTTTCTCCTTGTAGCCCCTCCTTTCTCTCACTCACAAGATTCCTCTCTCAGCCCCTCCTTTCTCTCATAGACACACTTGATTCATATGCTCATTCTTACTACAGGAGAGAAACAAAAACTTTTCAGTGTTATTTATTTTATATATGGTGACAATTTGACCAATCTTCAAATAATCAATAGAGCCAATTCGTTGTAATGTTATTAGTTTTAAAATAATTGTTCTAATTTCTCTCACATTCTCTCAGTTCACACAACTCACACGGCAATACACACACTACTTGCAGCACTCACACTCTTACACTCTGCTCATGAGCACACATACACACAATCAGTTCATGTATCCATATACACACAATGAGCTCATACACTTATGTACACAAGGCCCCCACTTTCTCTCCCTCTATTTACAACTGCAGCAAAATCAAACACCTGATCTCTCTCTCTCCTCTTTTGGAAGGCGATCAGTTGCTCTTTTTCTTTAACAATAATTTAGTTTCACAATTTAGATCACAACGTCGATAATTTGGACGATGTCCAAACAATCAACAAAGCCAATTCTATGGAGTATTCTTTGTTCTTTCAACTTTTACAATTATGTTAACATACTCCATTCAATATAGTGTCTTTATTTCAGACTTATAGTTATTTACACTGATTCTTCACTCTGTTTCTACCAAAAAATATTTACATATTTACACATCTCTTTCTTGTATTCATTTCAGTCAAACCAAAAGGCATTCACATCAGACACATATCATTCTCATCCAATCACACAAACATTCATTTAATGCATTAACACATACAGATATCTCTTCTCAACATATAATGGACAATACAAAGACTAACACTTTAACTCTCTAGTCTGCAGACACCCGCCCGATCAGACCTTCGGTCATGAGAGTCCACCAGGGCCAAGCTTTTAACCAACCTACAAGCTGCTCCCTGGTATCCCTGGACCTCTCACTTAGGAAGCGGTAACCACGGGTTTTAAGCCCCTCTTGGGCAGCCCCTCTTGGGCTTCTCTTAGGCCTCATGCACCTCTTGTGCTTCTCACTCTGTGCCTCCCTTAGGCACTGCACCTCTTGTGCTTCTTTCACTACGCCCTCGTGGGAGTCGATCAGGGCCAGGCTTTTACCAACCTACAAGCCGCTCCCTGATATCCCTTTGACCCCCCACTTGGGAAGCGTTCATATACCTCTGTGAGAATCTACCAGGGCCAGGCTTAACCAACCTACAAGCCGCTCCCTGGTATCCCTTGATCTCCCACCTAGGATATGACGCTTGGACTACTAAACTATTCTACTAAGGGCGTATCTTTTGGAACCTGGAACCCGTCAATCTATATCCACTTACTTTACACTCTTTTCATATTTCTTATTTTTGATACTAATCTTACATTCGTTGATTGGTGAAGCCCTGTCCCAGATTACCATTACAGGCGTGACCTTAGTTAACTACGCAAACAATCTTATTTCCAATATAAGCAAAATTGCTTACCTCTTATAGACGTCTTTAATTTCGGATTAGTTTGCGTGTCAACTCGGCCCCGCCTGCAAGGGCTCTCCCGGACACCGGACCTCAATCCAATCCTGTTCGTGACGCCAAGTTCTATGTCGTGGAGCAGAGAGAGGGAGATCTCTTCGGCGCAGTCAAAAAAGCTCAAACAGCAGGGTTCCAGGTGACAGAAGCAAGACTTTATTACAATGTAACAAAGCCGAGAGACAGCCGCCACATCCACTGCCTCTGAGTCTTTGTCTGTCCAAGCTCCATGTTTTATACACTCTTCTTATCAAAGTTGGTTCTTTCTATTTCTTTCATCTGTTCTGCCTGTCTGATCTTCCATAATTGTCTACCTGCCCCCCCAGCTTATCTTTAATGGTGGCACCTGGCCAAGGCCATCACCTGGAGGCAATCTTGGCCAAGGCCACCACCTGGAGGCAACCACGTAAACAACACATCATACTTCATGTCATCTTCTGGAAATCACCCAACATTTGCAATGGAAATTTACCACTATTACTTTACCATCTGTTTTTAGAATACTAAGCATTGAAATGATTTCACATAATAACCATTATATTGATTTTCTTCATTATCATTCATTCTAATATTTTCTAGTAGGAATTTCACAATATTACACGAGTAAGTATGGTGACACAAAATAAAACGTGGCGATTTTCTAAGCGGATAAAAAATGATATTACTGCGCCGAGGTCGAAGTGCTCTTCCGCCATACATTATAGTCATCATTTTTATCCGCTTAGAAAATCGCCACGTTTTATTTTGTGTCACCATACTTACTCGTGTAACCAATGGGGAAAACACGGAAGTGTTTGGTAGTTTCTAAATTCATCTCTGTTTGGATCCTAAGGAATGAATGGTGCTAAGCTAAATGCTAGCATAGTGGCACCGCGCGCTAGAGCGATTAAGTGCACGCACTGAGACGGGAGAGGTACGTATCAACTCGTCTAAGTTGAGGGAAGAAAATACTGGAATATTGAAAAACGGTGGCGTTTCCTTTAAAATCTCATTCAAGTTTTTCTTTAAGAGGTTTGTTTACGTGAATGCTGCGTGACTGTGACGTGTTTTAATGGGCGTGAATGCTGAACACTGGAGTCTCAAACTGAAGCTGAGGGAGTTGCCATGGAAACGGGGCGACAACACCAACTAACAAGCCGTAAATCTCCATCTCTTGCGGCTGTTTTCATTGCTTTCAGGTGAGTTTAGTCCCTAAAATCACACAAATATCTCATACAACTGTTCCAGACACTTTCTTACATGTAACTGACATGTTTCTGTTAAATATTTACTTCACAGAAATGTTTTACAGTCTTCGAAAAAGTCTGCTAGCATCTCAACAGTTTTCAGTCGAACGTAGGCTAACTCTGAAGCTTGAGCTCTTGTTTATGAAAGTTTGGACTTTTAATCACATCTTTATGTGTAGATGAAAGATTTTGATAGCTTTGTAAAGGGTTTTCTGTCAGTTTGTCAGTGGTTTATTGGAAGTTGTCTAACTTATTTAGCCTAAAATATGTGCTGTATACTGTTAATCGGTGACGGAGCACGAATCAAATTAATCAAACGTTAACGTTAGTTCAAACGTGCTTTGATCTTTCATGGTAAACAAATATTGATAAAAAAAAATGTTCTGTGGTTTCAGGAGTGATAATATAATCTTTCTACAAAAGAAGAGCAGCTCCAAGATTTCGAAATTTGTGAAGGGAGCTGCTGACAGAAATGCAGGAAACAGCTGAGTACGTTAACGTATAGAAGAAATTAAATACATTCGTATGCATTTTTTTCACAACATATTTTCTTATATCACCATGCATCTGTTATATTACAGTTCATTATAGGAAGGTTGTGACATCCAAACCTCAGTGACACAAACTTAAGAACATGAATGTTAGTTCTTTTAATTTAAAAAATAGTTTTGGTGTGTGTGTTTATATGTGTGTGATACACAGTAAAATCCTGAGTGTTAAATTAACACTGAAGCAGTGTTAAAGTTAATGAGATAATTATGTGATTAATTAAGTGCTGATTGAGCATTAGTGATGAACAGCTGCTGTTAACAAGCAGAACCACTGAAGAAAAGAGAAACACAAGAACTACAACTGACTTCAGCCACAGCCTTAGATGAAATCAACTGAAATAAAAGACATTAAATCTCTCAAGATTTCAGTAGAAGATAATTAAACAACTCCACAAACAGCATCACCAGCTTCATGCATTACTAACCAGTTAGACTTTATTTCTGGAGTATCTAAAACAGAAGTTCTTTATTGAGAATTAAGGTGTAGATGTTTTTTTATTTTATTTATTTATTTATTTTTTATTTTTTTCAACTTACCATTTTGGTGAATAGTGTTTGCTTTAGTTGCCTCTTGACGCTTGTCTTTTAAATATAAGTTTCTCTCTGGTTGTTACAATTGTGTTTATGAAGCACATGTGTGATAGCAAGGAACTTATTATAAAACCTTTTCATGTGTTTGAGTCAGCGGTTCAAAAGTGATTGTGTTTTATCTATATCTGTAGAGCGTTCATGACTTCTGTATTACAGTTCCATGATATGGGATGACAATGTGAGAAAACTTTATAAACCGTTTTTATAAATATGGTTCATAAAAAATTTTTAACTCCGGCACTCATAGACATGAAGAATCAGCATGTGAATCTCAGCAATGGTGACAAAATATTCTGATAATTTTGATACGATTTTTGAACGTCACAAACAAGGCAGTAAAAAGTCACAACAAAAATAAAAATAAGCAAATAGTAAGAATAAAAGAAAATACTAAGACAATGCAGCTGCATAATTTATTCATGTAGCAATGCATGCTGGGAGCCATGGATGAGTTATGATTGGTGCACCCAGAATGCACTGCAGCATGAATCTGTCTGATGATCGTCACCATTGTTGAGATCCATATGCTGATTCTTGATGTTTGTGCATCTAAAGAGTACAGATATTCTAAACTGGTATGTGAAGTGTTTTTAAAGTTCTTCATATTATTTTATTAAAATGTAGTTGTAATTAATAATAAACTAAATTACGGATTATCACTGATGACATCAGTGAATCAGGCTATACATGACAGCTATATCATCATCAAGAAAGGGCCAGTATAACCTAAACACATTTTCTTTAGGTTTTTCTTGCCATAACAAATTTGTTTTATAAACATAGTTACAACAAACAAAGAAAAGCTAACATTAAAAAGTCAAGGGTCAAGAGCCCAACTAAAGCAAACGCTTATCTCCACAACGGTGACTTCAAATTTTATTATGTTCAATAAACATTAACATCTAAACCTCTGTTAATTCTTAAGAAATTTTTAGACGCATGACAAAAAAAAAGTCAAACTGGTTAGTAATGTGTGAAGTTGGTGATGCTGTTTGTGGAGATGATTAATCGTCTTCTACTGAGATCTTGAGAGATTTAATGTCTTCTTTTATTTCAGTTGATTTCGTCTAAGGCTGTGGCTGAAGTCAGCTGTAGTTCTTGTGTTTCTCTTTTCTTCAGTGATTCTGCTTGTTAACAGCAGCTGTTCATCACTAATGCTCAATCAGCACTTAATTAACTTTGTTAATTAATTATCTAATTATGTTTCTAGATTCTGTGCTGATGGCCATGCACCAGAGTTGGATCGGACCTCCTGTTGAACAACATCTCTAAGGCGCTATGACTAGTAAGTAAAACCTCAGACATACACTACTGTTCAAAAGTTAGAGGTTGGTATGATTTTTTTAATGGTTTTTTTATGTAAGTCTTCTGCTTAGCACTACTGCATTTATTTGATTAAAAATACAGTAAAAACAGAAATGTTGTAAAATATTATTATAATTTAAAATACCTGTTTTCTATGTGAATATATTTTAAGATGTTATTTATTGCTGTGATCAAAGCTGAATTTTCAGCATCATTACACCAGTCTTCAGTGTCACATGATCCGTCAGAAATCATTCAAATATGCTGATGTGCTGAAATGGGGCCAGAAAAGGTTCTTTATGGCACCAAGAAAAACAACGGTTCTTTAAAGAACTTTCACAAAATGGTTCTTCAGGGAACCAAAAAATGTTCCTCTATGGCATTGCCACGAAACCCCCTTTTTGGTTCTTCCTTGCACCTTCCTTGCACCTTTCCTTGCACTAAGAGTGTAGATGAGTGTG
Source organism: Spinibarbus caldwelli (assembly GCA_039654775.1). Lineage (NCBI taxonomy): Eukaryota > Metazoa > Chordata > Actinopteri > Cypriniformes > Cyprinidae > Spinibarbus > Spinibarbus caldwelli. Next base: position 37,164,971 of record CM077224.1, read on the forward strand.
CAACTGACCAATAACAACTGAGTATTCCAGCAAGCTGTTTATTAATATTGTGTATATATATTCTTCTCATTTTTAGTTCCTGAGACCATATGGGGTGAAGATCAAGACAACCAAACCAAAGGTGGACTGTAACCTACTGGACTATATGATAGACTTCATACTGACAACTACTGCCATGTATGCAGCATCAGAAGTTTTTAAAAAGAGGGGCATTTCCTTCACCAAGTAAAAGTGTGGAGGATTCATTGGCCCCCATGAGGTGACTCAATGTAGAATAAATCAGCTTGCTTTAGGCCTGAAATGACTGAAATCTTCATCTCATGCGAGTTGATATAATTTTAAACATTCTTAAAAGTACTTCTCATTTCTTGTGAATGTATTTTGTAGAATGTGTAAAACTTTTCCAATGAAAGAACCTTTTTTACCTTTATTGATATTGTAATCAAGGTTGTTAATGCGACCTTGATGCACACTATGGACTGCACACAACTGCCTGTGTTGGGCTTGTGTTTACATGTTGTATAAAACTAGGCCTGCAACAGCTAATCGATAATGAAAATAATCATCAACTAATTTGATTAACGCGTCAAAACAAACAGACCGCTCATAATTCTGACTAAAATACACATTTTGCTAAAATATTTTTTGTTAGAAATTAAGTGTAGGTTTAAAACCCTACATGTAACACAAGTAATCATATTAATGAGAGCAGTAACAGTAAAGGCACTATTGCTGGAATTGTCCATTAATATAGTATATTACTCTGTTCAGACGAATGATTTTGTTTGTTCCTCGTACCTCTTACAAGTTAAAATTTTGTGTTTTTGTTTAAATTGTTTTAAATTCTGTTTTAAAATTGCAAGCAATCTGCTGTTTTTAGGTTTAGAATGTAATGTTTGTATTTTAACACTTTAATGCTTATAATGTACAGCAGAGCCTACATAGATGCATTCATTATATTTGTTTTCATAGGCAGGATGTGAAATGACTTTCTTTAAAATAATGGATTGAAATTATTTTAATTAAAATCTACAGATAAATTGATTATCAAAAAAATTGTAAGTTGCAGGCAGCCCTACATAGGATATTGTAAAGGAGGTAGGTGGTATAATGCTGTGTGTGTGCATTAAATCATGTTTATTTGTACAACATGTAATTAATTTCTATAGAGATTTTGCATTATTACAGTGACTCATGGCAAGGGAAACACTTAGTAATGTCCACTATACAAATCAATACTTCACAATGAGAGAGTGAGTAAACCAGGCCTTTATAGAGAGGGACTGATGAGGTAACGAGACACAGGTGAATACAATTAGTGATGAGTGCTGATGAGTCCGGGCAAAGGATTATGGGAAATAGAGTCCTGGGTGAAAGGTAAAAGTCAGAGATGGAGTGCCCTCTGGTGGGGCTCATGGGCACTCCAGCTGGTGCTCGTCACACATTCTGATCTACATATTCAGTAACAGAGAATGAGGAGTTACGTCACAATCTTTTCACTCCGCGTTGCATTTCGGGAAGGCGCCGCCATATTAGCAGGATACTGTCCATTTCCATGGTTACTTCTCATTCTCTATATGGATAACTGCTTATCTTTTGTTTTGTTTTTGCCTTTAAGTTAAACAATCATTCATTCTTCATTGTATCGTTTGCAGGGAAGAGAAGCTAATTTATCCACTACATGATAATTTGATTTTTTTTCTCTTAGGTTTTGTAGAATTTAATTTACTATGTTGATCTGATTATTACCATGTAAACAGTATCAGCTGCTGGATGCTCGCTGCTGCTTCAGCCATCATATTAAATTATCCAAATAAAAGTGTGTTCTACAAGCTGACAGAAGTCAATTCATCTCTTTGTTGGAAACTTTTCAATGACAAAGCATAATTGTTGTCAATATAAATATTAATTTTTCCATTGCCACAGAGGAGAATCAGAGATTGTGGGTCACAAGCAGCAATCATCACAAACTCGCTGTATTTTTATGTTAATTTCAACAAATGACAAGCAAAATCAGTTCCCTTGGAGCTTGTGAACAGTTTTGTAGCATTTTAAAATGCTGGTTTAATGTACTAAGACAGTGATGCTAAAAGACATGCAGATGAGCCAGAATATTAACGCGACATGTTTAAACAAAGCGTTTTCCTCCCTTTAGAAATCCGTAATGTAGAAAGCGCTTATGGATTAAGACAGTGATATTTAATGTTCATATTTTGGGCTCATCTGTTTTTCTGCACATATTATGATTTATTAGTAAGGTGTGTACAGAATGTGGTCTTTTATTACCACTGTCTCTGTGCATTAAGAGTGTTCTTATGAGAGGAAAATGCTTATAACGTAAATAAACGCGTTGCGTTCACATTTCGAGTTTAGTAGTCTAGGCTACATCCCACATAGCAGTTGTCATCTGGCCCAGCTCTGGGCCAAACACGCAGTTACACTCGGCCCACATGCAGCAAAGAATTACGGTCCTTATGTGGCCCAGATCTGGAATACAGACATGAGCCACAACTGGGCCAAATCTCAGCCAGATAGTAACTTATAACCAGCCCTGAACTGGGCCAGAACAAATTTTAACAGTGCTACCCAATCTCAGTCTTCAGTACACCATATAAAGAGTAGTCTTTAACCAGAAACCCCAAAACTGTGCTTTACAAACACACAGTTACAACAGCCCAAAAAAAAAAAAAAAAGCTAACACAAAAAGCATGAGGACCAAGATCCCAACTAAAGCAAACACTGCCCACCACAATGGTGACTTCAAATGAAATATCAACATCTAAACCTCTATTAATTATCAATAAAACGGTCTGTAGACATCTGACAGAAATAAAGTGAGTCTGGTTAGTAATGCGTGAACCTGCTGATGCTGTTTGTGGAGATGTTTAATCCTGCTCTGCTGAGATCTTCAGAGATTTAATGTGTTTGACTTGCAATTGATTTTACCAAATGCTTAATCATCAGTTATATGAACATTTAATTTGATCATTCATCTCGTGAACTTCAACACTACTTTAGTGTTTCTTTTAACATTGTGTGCAGTGTTCACTGAGGATTTTGCTGTGTATGTTGTACATTTCAGCATCTATCCAAACAGAGTTCTGTACCTGTAAATGTCTGTACCTGTGTTTAATGTGGCTAAACACAGCATACGCAGCTCAGTGGGCAATGCTATCTCCTTACAGCAAGAAGATTTCTGATTTGAGTCCCAGCTGAGCCAGAAAGTCTTTCCCTCACAATCTAAAGAAGTGTGAATCACAGATGCTTAACTGTCTACAGGTGTAGCTGTGTGTTTTACTCCCTATTGATGGTGGCTGGCTGAGTTGTTTTTTTGGCTTTTTAATGGCTCAGTTTTGGGGTTTCTGGTTAAAGACTGGTCTCTATGTGGTTTACTGAAGGCTGAGATTGGGTAGCACTATTAAAATTTGTTCTGGCCCAATTCAAGGCTGTTTATAATTTACTATTTGGCTGAGATTTGGCCCAGTTATGGCTCATGTGTGGCTCATGTCTGTATTCCAGATCTGGGCCACACAAGGGCCGTCATTCATTGCTGCATGTGGGCCGAGTGTAACTGCGTGTTTGGCCCAGAGCTGGGCCAAATGATTATTGCTATGTGGGATTAAGCCACTTTAAGCATTTTAGAAAGTCCCCTGTTCAAGTTCTGCTAATTCACAAGCCTAGTGAGAGTCACACTAGCAAAGAAGGTAACATTAATTATTAAACCAACAAATCAAATCTTTCAAAAACACACAGAAATGTGATTCTTTTATTGAGTGAGAGGCAGTGGGTTTAATCAGTGACATTAACAGATTTACTATTCGACGTCTTCTCCATGACCTGCTTCCTTTGGTGTTTTTACACAGAAAAAAAATGCGAAAAAACACTGCATTATCCAGTTTTCTCTCAGAACGATGATCTGAGTCACTATTGCAATTCTCGATGCAGCATGAAGATTTTTCACAATCACGACAAAAAAATCAAATACTGCCCTAAACTCAATAGCGGAAATGCAGCGCTATCCTGCAAGTATGGCGGATAAACAAAGCAGTTTCCCATAACTCAACGCGTTGTTACGTCACATTCTCATTCTCTTTCAGGCAGTATTCACAAAACATTTTATCTTTCCACTAGAGTTCTCTTAAATAGCAGTAAAAGTTATCAGGTAAGAGTTACCTCTTAAAATCAAACAAATCAGCTAAGAGCAACTTTTACCAAAGAGTATAGAAGACCAAGAGCCGAAACTCTGATGGTTTTTGGGTAACAGGTAGCTTCGGTAGGGCTGCCGCCATTTTGGACTGAAAATTCCAACTGGACAACAGCACAGATACACAGAAATAGACCAAATAACAACGAAAGAGAGGTCAAAGTGGAATAAAAGAACGCAATGTTGGGCAATCCACTGTAAAAAATATCAGTGTGACAGTAAAAATCTTGCCTTTCATCATTTTTTCAAAGACACTGACAGGTGAATATTCACAAAAGTGTAAAAAATATTGTGTGTTTTGAAGTGGGACGTAGCGCTGTCTGATGCACCTGCTAACTTTAACTGTTTTTAGTCTAGCAGTAAACTTAAATCCTTTTAGGAACTGCAGGTCCTAGCCATAGAAACCATAAGTATAATTTATATGGATGACACTAAGTTATAATGAGCTTATGCAACTTTACACATTTACAGTTACTTACTATATTATTATTTACTATTACTCCACTAGGTCTGAAATATATATTGTATGTTTTAATCCCCTGAACACACTACAAACATGATGATCTAGAACATGATGCATTGCTGTGTCTGTCATAATTAAATAATTAAACAATTTTGGAGAAAGTGGCTGTATTTGTGTTTTTTGGGTTTTTTATTAGGATTCTGATTGTTTGAGTATCCAGAGGAGCTGGACATATTCATATCAAATTGTCTTGCTGAACAAGGCTTGAAAGTCCATGCCATGTTTCTGTGAATAATCTAATAAGGCAAGGAATGTCTCTAGCTTATGTATGTATGTGTACTGCATTTCAAGAACTGTTTATCTGATCATTCAGCTGTGTATTTATGATAGTTGGAACATATCTTTTAAAGAACATACATTTTTTGTAAAATTTTAAATTTAATTATTTTTGTAAAATAATAAATATAAAAATACCTAATGAAGCAAGGGATGTCTGTTTATTCATCTTTTATTCAGCTTTCCTGTAGCTCAAATAGTAGAGCATGGCGCTAGCAACGCCAAGATCGTGGGTTCGATTCCGAGGGAAAGCAAGAGCTGATCAAATGTAAAAACTGTAACTTGAATGCTATGTAAGTCGCTTTGGATAAAAGCGTCTGCTAAATGCATAAATGTAATGTAAATGTAAATCTTTAAATAGTGGAGGACCTGGACACACTTCATATGAAGTTTAGTTGATGAACAAGGCCTGAATGTCAATGCCATGTTACTTGTATAATCTATCAAAGCAAGCAATCTCTATTTAGCATATGTATGTGTAGCCTACTGCATATGGAGAACTGTCAATCCTATCATTCAAATGTTTACAATCAGGCACATTGTTTTTCAAAGCCTTAAATGGTACAACGTCACGCAGAACACAGTTATAAATGTGAACTGGATCGGCAAGAAGATAATGAATTATAAAAATCTATATAGTCTACACTAAGATTTATATGATACTAAATGTATAATATTTAATTGTTTGATAATAATTGTTGAAATTAATATAATAATTATACTGATAATATAATTTTATATTATTAATATAAAATATTAATATTATATTAATACATAATATATTAATATATATAATATAATCCGGTTTCCCGTATTTTGGTACCCAAATGTTGACAGGTATGGGTTCCCAAACATAGACTGTAAAAAAATATTTTTTATAGTCTATGTTCGGGACCACATTCCCAAACTGGGACACATCGATGTGATCGGCGCTCTTCTGCTCTTCCTGACTCTCGATCATCATCGCGCTCTGACATCCACACATCAGCCTGAGGATCGCGGAAGCAGAGGGTCGATAGACAGCGTTTTATGTAATTTTAAGTGGATTAATCTCAGATTTAGCGATCTTCATGCACATTAAAGACTTTTTAATGATTCTGTAGCGACAGAAGACGCTGTTTGAAGGATTAAAAGGTATATAACTCGTATTTCACTGTCGTTTTCTTCTGGTTAATGTTTATATGACAGTGTTTTATGTTTAAATATTTTTATTCGTTTTTAACTTTCAAAACTAAGAATTTAATGTATTCTTATTGTAAATATTGTCATTATGTGTATTTATAAATCAGTTTAACATCCACTGACTTGACTCTTACATCTGTTTTAATATATCAGGATGCTTTGTTATTCAAGTCTGCTGGATTTGACATTGTTTATTGATTCATATTAGATCATTAAAGCTTTTAAACGGGATTTATTAGCAGACAGACTGTCAGATATCAGGTTTAATTTCATTCACAGATGTGAGTCTCTTGACTGTCACGTGTGTATAGAGTGTGTATAGTATAAACACAGTCTTTGAATCCTCACTATCATGTTTTCTGATTTCCCAGCATGCAGTGTGCAGCCTCCTCTCCTCAGGACCTCACACAGGCGAGCGGTGACCGGGCCGAACTGACCCAGCTGCCCGCTAAAGATGCGTCCTCCATAGACAGCAGCTCTGATCTGGGCAGCCCCAGAGCGCTGACCTTTGACCTGCTGAACATGGTGATCTGCTTCAAGCGGATGGCCATCTTCCTGGAGCCGGTCACAGACTCGCTGGAGGTGCTGCGGTCCCTGCTCGGGTGAGAGACGTCCCGTAATAATCACTGACTGCACTGAGAGCTTCTGCCTGTGCTTCAGGAGACAGTGTCATGTGACTCTCATGAGGAGGCTTTGTTTTTGTCTCTGAGTTATTGATGCTGCTGCGTGTCTCCAGTGTTCATCTCTGTGTGTTTTCAGATGGAGGATGCCGCTGTGCTCCCTGCTGAGCTGCGTTCTGCTCAACATCCTCTTCCTCACTCTGAGTGAAGGTGAGAAGTGAGTAGATGACATATATTCTGTACAGATGTGATATAATGCAGTAAGGGGTGACTGAGTGTCTCCTGGGTTAAATGTCCTCAGGCGCTTGGCTCTCTCTGCTGCTGCTGGCCGTCTCTGCTCCGGCTGTGCTGGGGTACCTTGGCAACCGTTGCCAGGGCGTGAGCAGTGAGGTGGCGGTTCAGAAGAAGAAACACTATGCGGTGCAGCGGCGAGACCTGCAGACGGTCCACATGAGCAAACAGGAGGCCATACTGGAGGTCAAGGGCATGTGAGTGACGGGACGGTGACGTTTGAGAGAGTTTGAGCACTGATGAAGATGAAGATGAAGGCTTGTGTGTGTTACAGGCTGAAACGAATAGATGAGCTGCTGAGCCAGGCGTGTGTGTGTGCAGAGTCTGTGTATAAAGTGTTGTACTGGGAGAGCCACGCCGTCTCCTCCATGTGAGTATCACACTATGGATGTATGGATGTTCCTTTGTGAAAATTTACCCTGTAATCATAGTTTCTGCCAAAATACTCAATGCATTTTTGTTACTTCAGTGAACTTGGTATTCACTACCACTGTCCACAGAAACTTTAAATAATATGATTGAAATCATATGATGTGAAAAAGTTATATTTGAAGGAGATCATATTAGACTTATTATGGTTTTACAGTAGTAATGATGCATAACTGAACCCAACCAGAGGTCCCTGGCTAAAATTTTGATTTTGATCTGATGAAAGAAAAACGATTTGTTCTTCTGACATCCCTCTTTTTAGAGGATCAGCTGTAGGCAAAGTGACTTGCATTTGGTTTTTGACCACTGAAAATGTGTAGAATTTAACAGTTTGCTAATGATACCACATTGAGATCCTCATATCTGGGATTGAGCCATATAGGGCCTTAAAAATGAAGATAGGAAAAGAAATGTTTAAAAGCAGAATCTAAAAGCATATGAAGATATCTTTAATTCTTCAGTTAAAACAGTGTATTACTGAGTGAATTTTCATCAGTGGCTTTTAATATTTTGGCTTTAGTCACTATTTATGTCTTTCTTCAGATAAAATATGAACAAAATCTAAAACATTTAAAACCTGGGAAGTTTCTGAAATTTGGTTGATTTGATATGGAATGACTCCATGGTATTTTAGCAGAAATTATGCTTACCATGGTACATTTTTATAAATGATGATGTTTAGTGCAGCAATATTAACCTTAACAATAACTGATGGACACCAACTGCAATTTAAATATATAATGTAGTATTATACATAAAATTAATGTATTATTTGCATAGTGTTGTTTTGGTTTATTTTCTGATATCTTTTTTTTTTTTTTTAATTTGTAAAGCAAAATGTCTAATAAAAGCAAAAAATGTTGGTTAACTTTAAGGATAGTGAAGGTGATTGTAATGAGTGTTATTCTGTGTGTAGGTTTTACGGTTGTCTCCTGACAGCGGTTTGTTTGCTGTTTACGGCTCGGGTGGGTTTGATTCTGTCTGTGCTCAACAGCGCCCTCTTTCTGTGGAACAGAAACTTCTGCAGAGGTCAGTAAATGAATGTGAATGCAAGACTGGGCACTTTACATGTTGGTCAGAAGGTCTCTTCAGTGTTTAATGCTTCAGTGTGGACCAGACTTTATGCTGATATTAAAAAGATTAGTGAATATATATATATATATATATATATATATATATATATATACAGATTCAGTATTTTCAGTTTCTGTAAGCTAGACATTCTCACACAGCTTCCTTTCTCTTGTTCCCTCTAGTTCTTTTGGAGCTGAAGGAGTTTGTTCACCCGAGTCGAGTCCAGCCTGCGGAGGAAACTGAACCATGTGACCCAGATCAGTCAAACCTGCTGGAACGCACACCCACTCCAACCAGTGCGGAGGTGAGAGAGAATTAAAACATACACACTTGCTACAACCATAAAACACATCTGGATCTAGACCAGGGGTGCCCAAACTCTGTCCTGGAGGGCCGGTGTCCTGAAGATTTTATCTCCAACTCTAATTAAACACACCCGAATCAGCTCCAGCAGGTGTGTTGAGGGAAATTAGAGCTAAACTCTACAGGACACCGGCCCTCCAGGACAGAGTTTGGGCACCCCTGCTTTAGATGGATTAATTTGCGCTACTTTGTCCAGATTTCTATTTCCAGATCAGATTGACTTATTCTGTGAATGTGCTTCCTGTTCAGGATCTGTCTCCTGGCAACATTGAAGAGGCAGAGGAGGCGGAGCCTGATGATGAGTTTAAAGATGCCATAGAGGTCAGAAAATATCTATCTATCTGTCTGTCTGTCTGTCTGTCTGTCTATCTATCCATCCATACGTCCGTCCGTTATCTATCTATCTATCTATCTATCTATCTATCTATCTATCTATCTATCTATCTATCTATCCATCTATCCATACGTCCGTTTGTTGTCATCCATCAATCTTTCTATCTATCTATCTATCTATCTATCTATCTATCTGTCTATCTATCTGTTTGTCTGTCTCTGTCTATCTATCCATCCATACGTCCGTCCGTTATCTATCTATCTATCTATCTATCTGTCTGTCTGTCTGTCTATCTATCTATCCATCCATACGTCCGTCCGTTATCTATCTATCTATCTATCTATCTATCTATCTATCTGTCTGTCTGTCTATCTAATATTTCTTATCTGTCTGTCTGTCTGTCTGTCTATTTATCTATCTATCCATACATCCGTCCGTTATCTATCTATCTGTCTATCTATCTATCTATCTATCTATCTGTCTGTCTGTCTGTCTGTCTGTCTGTCTATCTATCTATCCATACATCCGTCCGTTATCTATCTATCTATCTGTCTATCTATCTGTCTGTCTGTCTGTCTGTCTATCTATCTATCCATACGTCCGTCCGTTATCTATCTATCTATCTATCTATCTATCTCATCTAATGTTTCTAATCTATCTATCTATCTATCTATCTATCTATCTGTCTGTCTGTCTGTCTATATCTAATATTTCTTATCTATCTGTCTATCTATCTGTCTGTCTGTCTGTCTGTCTATCTATCCATCCATACGTCCGTCCGTTATCTATCTATCTATCTATCTATCTATCTATCTATCTCATCTAATGTTTCTAATCTATCTATCTACCTATCTATCTATCTGTCTGTCTGTCTATCTATCTAATATTTCTTATCTCTCTATCTGTCTATCTATCTGTCTGTCTGTCTATCTATCTATCCATCCATACGTCCGTCCGTTATCTATCTATCTATCTGTCTGTCTGTCTATCTAATATTTCTTATCTATCTATCTATCTGTCTATCTATCTATCTATCTGTCTATCTATCTATCTATCTATCTGTTTGTCTGTCTGTCTATTTCTTTTTCTGACGTGTTCTCCCATTTCTGCTGTTTGCCTGCTCAAGGAATCTCAGCTTGTTCTGCCGGTAAGTAGCTCTAGTGGTGTGGAGAGTTATAGCATCAATATTAGACCACAGCTGAGTGTGCAGATATAGTGTGTGTTTATGAGTGTAGATATCACCCTTCTCATTAACCAAGTAGATTTAGTTGTGTAGTGTAGTGTGTATGTGTACATGTCTGACCTCTGACCTCTGACCTCTACTCTGCTCTCCAAGGAAATTCCTCTGGCGTTAGTGGTGAGTAATAGAGTAACTGAGAGTAGTTAATGTTTGAGTAAATCCACATTCTAAACGACTGAAGAAACATCCTGTCTTTGTGTGTATGTGCGTGTGCGTGTTTTTACATTAATGTAAATGCTCTGAATGCATGTGCACAGGTTTATGTATGACTAATTAGTGTATGATTATTAGATTTTAGTGGGGTGCATCTCACAAAACCTAAGACTTAGATCATTTGTATAAATATTTTTCTAATGAATGTTTCATTGTTTTTAAGCAGAATATCCTTTAATTTTGCTTATGGGATGAAATGTAACCTGGTTATATGTTTGTGAGATTCACCTGTATGTCTTAACTGTTCAGTTGTGAATTTAAATTCAGATGCATCTCATTTATCTCATCAACTTCAAATAACCTCAAATATGTCGCACAGTGGATCAGGATCAAATCCAGACCTAATACTAAACTTTTCAAAGAATAATAATCAGATATATCTTGTTAAAAGGTGCATGACTGTTGTTAATCTGTCCGGCCCATGTTTTGAATGTAGGTGTGGCCTGTAGCCTATTTTCTTCCAAAGATTGTGAGGAGATGGAGAGCCCGTAAGGTGCCCACACACCTGTCAATCATGATCTCTAGGTGTTCTAACCACACCCCCTCATGCCTTTATTTATTTCGGTGGCTTCTATTAACAGTGATGTCACAGGAAATGGTTACTTGGTGAAACTTCCTTCAGGTCAAGGTTGATTGTCACACTATTTCTTTTGTGCGGTCTTATCATGAGAAGGGTTGGGAATGTCTACTAACAAACATAGTGATGAGATGGGCTACTTTATTGTCCGTTTAAGAGGTACTCTGAATTATGAAATGCATTTATGAATATGTCCAATTTGGCATCTGAATTGAATTAACCTATTTGAAATGTGCCCAACCCTCACTAGAGCCTGTATTTCAAGGGCTTGTGGTGTTTTTAAGGTGTTCAGTACTGTATGGCACAGAAATCTGAGTCCTCTCGCCGGTCATTAGATGACTGCAGGAAACAAAGCTCAGCAACAACAAACATGGGTCAGATTTACCGAAGTCGTCACATGTGCCGCTACAGGCGGAGGGGTTCATCTGATTCTAATGACTTCAGTAAATCTGATCTCTAAACCCAAAGCCCTCTACATACAGAGTGGAACTAACACAGAGAGAAAACCTTCACACACCTTCACATGAGGAGAGTGCAAGGTGCACTGATTAATGTATATAGGTCAATGACAAGATGATGTAGTTTAAAATGTAGTTTAGTCAAAAACATACCATGTTCATGTTTTGAATTTATCGTGAATATTTGAATCATGAATATGCTTTTTTTTGAGTCAAACTATTTGATGTGTAATTAATAAAAATATGAAATATACTTTTATAACTTAAGACAGATAAACAACCTTAACAGTTTTGACCACCAAAAAAAAAAAAAAAAATTGGAATCAATTTAGAAAAATCAAGTCATTGATCTATGTGGAAAATGTCTGTGATTTTAAAAGGTTGTGTGCAGGTTTTGTCTTGAGAGTGTAAATGAAAGATATTTTGGTGTTGAGCTGAACAGGAGAGCTAATGGGTTCAGATCTGTCACCTTGTTTCTTCTAAGTATGAATATGATTAATTTATCTCTACCTTTGTGTGTTTATCTCTGGTAGGATGATGAGGACGTGTCTTCTGGTGTTCCTGAGTTTGACACAGTGTCTGATAACGGACTGCTGAGCAGAAACGAGCCCATCCGCAGTAAAGTGTCCAAACTTACTGAAAAACTACGCAAGCGGGTCCCTTCCAACAGCATTGGTCACTATGGATCTCATTGTACTTCATGTTTTTTCATCATCCATATTATATTCACCTTTAAAACCATATTTTCTTTTTGGCTTTTCCACAGGGAACTGTTCCCAGTGCAATTCAGCATTTTCTGTTTTAAAGAAAAGGGTATGGGCCTCTGATCTTCATCCTATTTAACATGCTATTCAGCTTATATGATGTTGTTTCACTCATAATTATTTTATTTTTCCAGAGAAACTGCAGTAACTGTGGTGTCAGTTTTTGTTCCCGCTGTTGCTCGTATAAAGTGTTCAAATCCAGTATGGGAGCCACAGGTATGAGAAGAGCGTGTGAATCTTGTGAAGAATGTTTTATTGAAGACGAATTTACACTCTTGTTCTTTGTCTTTCTCTGACTCTTCAGCTCCTGAAGCCCAAAGAGAGACTGTGTTTGTTTGTTTTATGTGTAATACTTTCCTCAGCGCCAAGTAGGATTGGCCATCCTCCTGAAATAATCTTTCACCATTGCAATGCTTTGAAAGAAACTAGGAGAAGAACCACAAGATGGCTACTCCAGTGATTCTTGCTGTTTCTTTCTTCACTGTGGAGCATTTCACATGGAGGACCAAAATCCTGCAGCTTATGTTGCCTCAACACTCTTCCTGAGGTTCCTCAGAAGTTGTTTTTTTTTTTTTTTGTTTGTTTTTTTGTCTGTCCAAAACTTGTGACCCTAATGTGAGCTCCTTTACCTCTAAATGGTGACCTTTTCCTTGGAATATGTTGCTTTCCCCAGTCACCACTATTATTTATCAAAGCCTCACACCAAGACTGATTGGTTTATTTGGAATTCACTTTGCTGCAATATCAAATGCTGTAGTTTCATCAACCCTTATTATGAAATCACTTTCCAGAATTTGAGCTCTTGGTGGGATATATATCAGGTTAATATCAAGGGTCTTGTTTATCTGTTATTATATCACATCATCTTAAAAAGGAAAACAAGACCATGAAAATTATGTTGGTTATTTATTGAACTGGATGCCAAAACCTATGAATCTGAGCATTTTATATGGCTCCTATATACTGTCCTCCTATACCCAGATACTGTCAAATCTGATTAGCTGACATCAGTGGAAGAATATGAGTCTGTCATAAACCTTTTGACTAAGCATTTACAATTCAACCTTCTGCTAGCTGCTTATCTGCTTCAATCCATGATTATTGGTGATATAATTTATTTGTGTAAGTTTGTCTGGAAAAGCTTTAATTTATATATGTATGTTTTTTGTTGGAACACCCTCATTTATACTAATCAAAATAATAGCATTATATTCTATCAGCAAATCATTCCCAAGAGTACTCCTATTCACATAGTTATTGAAAGAATGAGCTTTGTTCGGGTCATTTTATTTGTCTGTGTGTCTTTAAGCCAAAGTTGAATGTAAAACCAGTGTTTTAACGGTTATAGAGCTATGTGTGTCGTACTACTGCTACTTAAACATAAATTAAAATCTATTGGGGAGTTATCCATAGTATAGCACCACCTGTTTCCTTGGTTAAATGTACTGTTACAGAAATAAACTATTTATATATGAATATATAGCTGTGTGGAATTTCTGTGAGGAATTTTCGCGCCACCGTCGACGTTAAGATTCTTTTCGCGCAAACCAAACCTGTGTTTTGGCGCAAACTGCCACACATTTTAAACAAAAGCAGTTAGCTAACTTCCATTTACCTTAAAGACATTTTAAACAAAACACTGTGTTTTTGTGGTTATTTGTTGTGAACGTCAACAGTAAAAGTTATAATGGTGGTTGCGTTCTCCCGAACGTTCTTTACTGAAAAGCGCTCGTTCTGGCGTACTGTTGCTATGGTTACCACCTCAGGCGAACGGGTTTCTCTTCGTGGGCGTCCTTTAGTGATCTCTCACAGATTTACATCGTGATATTTGTCATTTCAGAAGGAGCTTTTGTAAATATATAACCCAAAACATTATCTGACTCGGCTGAGCGCTATTCTAGAAAGCGGCATCGGCTGCTCCTCCCTCCGCGCGTCTTCAGATTGTGTGATTGTTTCCGGCCCCGCCCCCTCTCCGTTTATCCCCGAGCGCAAACGGTTATTCCCGTGAACCCGTTTCAGCACCGGGACAGGCATCTCGCGCTCGCATGGCAACATGGCCACAGAGGTGAGAAACAACCTTTTATTCATCTTTTTTTGTGCCAGGTGTGTTTATATGACCCGTTTTTATAAGATAGCGTCTGAATCTCGGCGTCATTTTGATCATTTAAATCTGGGTTGGAGATCACGATCAGTACGTGACGTTACAGTGTATAACGTTAGCTCTGTCGCTGTTCTCGTTTTTAAAACCGTTTAAAAATCGGTTATAATTACTGCTCAGCCCATAAGGCACGGAATAAAATAAACATACAATACAGAGAGTGAACTAAACCCAATAACAGCCACAAGTGAGGAGCTGACCATTGATCATGGCAACAACATGATAGATAGACAGATAGACAACAGACAGATAGATAGATAGATAGATAGACAGATAGACAACAGGCAGATAGATAGATAAATGGATAGATAGATAGATAGATAGATAGATAGATAGATAGATAGATAGACAACAGGCAGATAGATAGATAGATAGATAGATAGACAACAGGCAGATAGATAGATAGATAGATAGATAGATAGATAGATAGATAGATAGATAGATAGATAGATGGATATATAGACAACAGGCAGATAGATAGATAGACAGATAGATAGATAGATAGATAGATGGATATATAGGCAACAGGCAGATAGATAGATAGATAGATAGATAGATAGATAGATAGACAACAGGCAGATAGATTGATAGATAGATAGATAGATAGATAGATAGATAGATAGATAGATAGATAGACAACAGGCAGATAGATAGATAGATAGATAGATAGATAGATAGATAGATAGATAGATAGATAGATAGATAGACAGACAACAGGCAGATAGATAGATAGATAGATGGATATATAGACAACATGCAGATAGATAGATAGATAGATAGATAGACAACAGGCAGATAGATAGATAGATAGACAGATAGATAGATAGATAGATAGATAGACAACAGGCAGATAGATAGATAGATAGATAGATAGATAGATAGATAGACAACAGGCAGATAGATAGATGATAGATAGATAGATAGATGGATATATTGACAACAGGCAGATAGATAGATAGATAGATAGATAGATAGATAGATAGATAGATAGATAGATAGATAGATAGTGTCATAATGTGATAATCTTGTTTGTAATTTGGTCAAATGTTCTTTATGATGACTGAATTTAACTAACTATACTAGGTTACCACCATTTTAAAGGGTGTGAACAGGCAGAGATTTATCTATTTATTCTAGTTATGAAGTAATGTTGACACTGATCAGCAGTTGTTGTATTTTTCCATGTCAGATCGAGTGCTGCTATACTGTCAAAGTAAAAAGGGAGATACCACATATACAAAGCCTTTTTTTATTATTATTGATGTTACTGTTTAAGTTTTGGGTAACACTTTATTTTAAGGCGTCCTTGTTACACGTTACATGTACTTACTATTATAAATTATGCATAATTACATGCAAGTAACCCTAAGCCAAACTCTAACCCTAACCATATAGTAATTACATGTAGTCAATTAATATACTTAAATGTATAACTACACTGTAACAAGGACACCTTAAACTAAATTTTGCAACGATAAATGTTATAAGAATATAAAATAACCTGAAATGTTGTTGCTTAGATCAGATGCTTAGATCGATAAAAGAACGTGTTCTGAAAGCATTGTGTTCATCACACAAGATGACAAAGGCTTGTGTTTGTGGTCAGAAGGATCTGGTGCTGTATTTAAATGAGCGCGAGCAGTGCGCGCGTGACGCAGCGGAGCGCGCAGCTGGACATCAAAGAGGATAAAAGCGACTGTCCGCGGCTCGATAAGCTCTTTTAGCGAAAGCAGATATAGTGTTTGTGCGTCTCTCTCATCGGTGACCGGATCAGGAATGATTTCAGCACCGCGGTCAGCGACGGACCGAACAAAACTCCCGTACTGCCACCAATCTGTAAGCGGTTTTTTTTTTATTATTATTATTATTACATTTTTAAAAGTGATTTAACTGGCGATATTTGTTTTCCTACTGTGATTTCCTGCGGTTGGGATTTAAAATGTGATTTTACAAGTTATTCTGGGGTTTATTTTAGAGTTAAATGTGTGTCCCGCCGAGTAACCTTGAGCGCGCGCGATGTTGTGGTTCGAGCGCGAGATCTCTTTGTTTAATCTCGTGCGAGCGGAAAACAAACGTACTCCTCGGGTTAACGGTCAATAATCATTGTGTACGGGCTACACCGGATGACTGGATTGTGTTTTGATATATTTGGTATCAGCGGTGAGTGTGTGTGTTAAATGATCGTCTCCTCGCGATCGATCGGTTGTGCTCGCGGGAGTCGGTAACAATGTCTCTCAGTTACCGAGAGCGGCTTGCATACATAATTAACGAGGCGTTTAGTAACAACAGCCCAGAACGTTTAGTTGTGATAAGTCTCGGTTTACCGGTACAAAAGTGGCGGTAACAGTACAATGGTGGTATCAGATGGTATTGTACCATGGTACCCTGCTGATAAAAAACAACAATAGAAACCATCACAGAATTTGTAATGGTTTCACTGGTTATAATGGTAATTGTATTAGTTTTAATGGAAACTGTAATGGTGCCTGTTGGTCTCTACTGGTAATTGGTCACCTTCTATTGGTGGCTTGTTAAATCCACTAAATCCTAATGGAATATTATATATACAATTTTAATGGTTAAAAGTTGATGGTTTGTAATGTTTGTAATGGTATTTGTAGTAGAAACCATTCTGTGATGGTTTCTATTGCTTTTTCAGCAGGGTATTTACATAGAACTGTGAAGTACTTAAAAAACATGGTGCTAGCATGCTGCATGTCTCAAAATCAAAAGTAGCTAAGGTATTGCTAACAAAACTTTGCCAGTTGTACATTGTCCATGGTCCATGTATCATTTGAAGTAGCATGGGATGGTATATGAACATGTTAATAATTGCATACAGTGGTTTATATTAAAGTACCATTATTTCATTAGATTTTTCCCAACAGGATTTAGTTTTAGATCCTTCTGAGTATATTTTTGAGGAGTTCAACAGGTCATGTTGTGCATTATTTGACACCGGATATGCCTTTTATCTGAGCTGTGCAAGAATTCTTTAGATCTGTGCAAATGTTAAGTGCCAGAGATTGATCTCGTCCACAGCATTGTGTGTGTGTGTTTGAAGCAGTGTGTGCTGTCTCAGCCTGTTACTATATCAGAAGGAGCCATTCACTGGCAGGCCCTGCTGCTAAAACAAAGCAAGTTTTTAAATAACAGGTTGCCAGGACTGCCTGGGTAATTATACTGTCCCTTGCAATCGGAATAATCTTTATCTGACCTTCAGATGTCCAAAGATAAAGAATAACATTCAGTGATGTCAGTTGAGCTAAGTGTTTGAGTGGTGGCACTGTGCAGTAGTTCATTAAGGAATGTGCTTTCTTATTATAGTCTTCCAGTGTATGAACATTACTGGTCCTGCAAGAAAAAGAGGTGAGAACACAGGGAAGGATTGGGGGATGGAAGGACCCACGACTCGTGCTGATGTTAGTGTGTGTGTTGGCAGTGACAGATGGCCAGTCGCTCTGATGTTGGTACAGGCAATGAAGTGTCCATTAAATTATAAGGTCATCACTGGATTACTCTATAAATTAATGACGACATCACTGCATTACTGTATGAGCTTTCATGAACATTAGTTCACAAAATGCAGTGTTGTCAATAGCTTGGAGTAATGCAGTGATGAAAATAAATGAAGAAAATGTCACTGCATTACTCTGAGTAAATAACATCACTGCATTACTGTATGAGCTAAAGACGGCATGACTGCATTACTCTATGAGCTAATGACAGAAACATCACTACATTAATGTAGGAGCTTATGACGACAGCATCACTGCATTATGCTGAGCTAATGATAATAACGTCACTCCATTACTCTTTGAGCTCAAAGTGATGAGCTAACACAATGTCATCACCTGCACTACACTGCTGAAATGTCTAGTACCAGCTGTCACTGACTAGCAAGAATGTTCATATGTGATATAACTGAGTGCTAGCAGCTGATTGCCTCGTCAGACTTCTAAAAAATGCTATAACCCAGGACAGGAAACTGTACTCGTCAAGCCATTTTCATGCATTGTTTAACATCTAACATCCCAAGGAAACTGAATTTATGATTAGATCAGAAGGCAGCGCACTGTAACCCTCTCTCATCCTCTGCTATAGTTCCATAACCTTCAGGAGTTGAGACACAGTGCATCTCTGGCCAATAAGGTCTTCATTCAGAGAGACTACACGGATGGCACCGTCTGCAGGTTCCAGACCAAGTTCCCCTCCGAGTTAGACAGCAGGGTAAGTGTGTGTGTGTGTGTGGCAGAACAAATGAGACACAACACAAGTAAAAAGGAGAGGATGAGAAAAAGGCTCTTCACTCAGAGAAACTCTGCTCTTCAGCAAAAGCACTGCTGAGTGCGCAAACTCCACACAACACACACATAATGAGCTGCTAATAGAGCTGTTTAAAGGTGTTAGATCATGTTACAGACGCCCAATAAAGACTTGCTGAGGAAATGACAGGGAAAGGGAGTTTAACATGTAGAGCTTTGAGTGTCATTCTCACAATCTGTTTAATTATTTTGATGCAATCAAGAGTTATTACGTGATGTCTGGCATGAGACTGATATCTTTACAATGTCAGTCAGTTTTTGATTCAAACCCTCTCATTTTTGCCATGTAATGTCCTTGGGTGAACTCTCTGGTGCTCTCTGATTGGCTGACTCGTCTTGTCCTTGCACTTGATTGGTCAGATTGAGAGGACACTGTTTGAGGACACGGTGAAGACGCTGAATAATTACTATGCAGAGGCGGAGAAGATCGGAGGCCAGTCCTACCTCGAGGGATGTCTGTCCTGCCTCACAGTTTACCTCATATTCCTGTGCATCGAGACACGCTATGAGAAGGTACATTATCAGTTTCAGATAAACCCACCCTGAAATGGCATGTAAAAATAAAACATACTATCATGGGTTGTTTTATGTGCTGGTTTTTGTATACTATGGCAAATAAAAATGATGCTGATGGTTAAAAGTGCACCTTGTGTATGTGTTTGTGCAGGTGCTGAAGAAGATCTCGCGGTACATACAGGAGCAGAATGAGAAGGTCTACGCTCCTCGAGGTCTCCTCATCACAGACCCCATAGAGAGAGGCATGAGGGTCGTATCCTTACAGAGTCTGTGTGTGTGTGTGTATGTGTGTGTGTGTTTGAACAAATAGTCAGAAGAAGGTGCCTGATCTTCAGAAACGGTTGTTAATCCACCTTAGGATTTTGCATGAACTCATTTATTATCTATTCATTTTGTGTGAGGTTTGCAATTATTGCAACCCTGAAGACAAGATTGTGAACAAAATGTGGGATATAGCTAAATATTGTTTTTGGCATATATATTAATTTAGTTTTTTTTGCTATCTCTTCAACAGATTATGTGAAATAAAATAACCATTAACTGAAATAAATAAAATATGAAAACCATAATAAACCTAATAAAAATAAATTTATAGAAATATAAAAAACTAATAGCAAAACCAAAAACAAACAAGTTTTAATAATAAACATTATTATAACTTTAACTAAAAGTAAAATGAAAACAGAAAATGTATAAAATGACTTCAAAATATATATTTAAAAAAAAACTGCTGTAGTTTATCAGTAATGCTAAAATGGAACTGAACTGGACACCAGTTTTAATAATATACATGGAAAGTCGTCTAGTAAAAGCATGCATGTGTTAAAGTTATTTGTTTAGTAGTTTATGCATGTAAGGTTGTGTAACACTGAGATGTTACTCCCTTAACCTGTGTGTGTGTGTTAGATTGAGATCAGTGTGTACGAGGATCGCGGCTCCAGCGGTTCAAGCTCAGGAAGCAGCACAACCAGCAGCAGCAGACGATGATACACACACACACTCGCCCACGTGTGATGCCTTCATACTGATGCCCGCTGAACAGACACGACAGTGACCGCTCAGCATCGCCAAACACAAACACACCTGACATGAACTGCCTCCGCGAGACACATCAGCTGCTGGATCAGCAGCGCGTCATTACCTTCACAGACCTGCAGCTGTTGCACATCCTCCAGTCTCACGCTGTAGCATCCTGGGTAAAGCGCACATGAGCTTCTGTTACTGTAATATGCAATCTCATTCACAAACGCCTGTGATGTAGCTGCCGATCGGCACACAACAGTCTTCCATCGTCATGATTTTTCACCCTTTTTTTTGTTTGAGATTTAATGAGCACTTTTACTCTAATTATTGAACAGAAGTCAGATTTTAGACTAGGTAGATGTCAAGGACTGAAATCTAAGCCCATATATTTTATGCAGGCCCCAGACACTGCCATCTTATGCCACGGGTACTATTTATGACTTTATTGTTTTGTTTTATTTCATAGTGTGCTAATCGTTCATGCTTTGTACTCATAACGCGTCGTCAGAGCAGAAACGAGTCCTGATGACGTGACTGCCAAGAGCCAGAGCTTCCTCACATGGTCCTTCATCATGAGCTTCCATTTCGTACTATGAACCTTTGGCTCCTGTTTATGCAAAGATCAAGAGTAAAAGAAGCTGAGAGTGCTTTTCTGTTGTGTAGCAAAATAAATAAACAATGGTCAAACGAACAAGTTCTGCTTTTCTGTATTTGATCCACATTTTATTTAAATGCATTTTTCTGCATATGGTTTTATTTAGGCATTTTACATTTGACTAAAAAGAAATGCTTTCATGCAAAACAGGACATTGTTTTTTGCCATTAAGTTTTTAAGATATTAATATGCCTCTGTTTGAGATGTTCTTCTTTACGTGGGTTGTGCATCGGGGATGAATCTAATGTTTTGAGGTGTATATGTGTGGGCTATCACACATCCAATGTACAGTATTCACTGTACTTTGGAATTACAGATACATCTCGGAAATATGTCAAAAATAAGAAGTTTCGCCGGAAAATGTCATCTGAAGAAGTCTGCCAGTTTCACTTTGACCAACTAAAAAAAAGTTTTACACTAAATCTCTACCAATGGTGATTAAATCTAACGATCGCAAAATTAGCTCAGATCACATCAAACCGTGCAAAAAATTGTTATAATTTGTTCTCAAATTGTTCATGTTAACAGTGTCAACACTGCGTGACTACATGTTTAGAGAGTATTAGCATTATCTGCACAGTCTAATCTCTAATTGACATACCATTCGAATGTCGAATGTCAACTTAATGTTTCAGTTCAGCCCTTCAACTTATGTGACTTCTCTTTGTGGAGACAAATATTCATGCAGTAACACTGCTGTGTTTCCAGTCAGTCTCTTGAAGTCGGAAAGTACATCTGGAGATCTTCATCATTTCTCTCCTGTATGTGCATCATCTGATCACACTGAGGTCCGTCTTCATCGTGTTGACAGACAGTGAGTCGGACCAGAACAGAAAACCTACAGAGACTCAACGACACGGAGACAGACCTCCAGAGACACTCAGCACTGAGACCAGGAGAAGCTCAGGAAGATGAAAACCAGGACAGACAGGAGAGGAGGAAGAGACGCTGCTGTCGTACCGGGAGACCACAGCTGGAGAAACAGAGAGAGAGAGAGAGAGAGGATGAGGATGCAGAGGAAAAAACAGATATGATTCTAATGTGGAAAGGAAGAAGAAACTGGCGTGCATAGACTTGTAATGGGTTTCAGGTAATGTGTTTGCACTTATATTAGGCCGTTTATGCATTACGATTATGAACAGGTAAATTCTTCCTGTTTATATAAAGAATATTTCCTTTCACACAACTCAGAGGCACATTGTTTTTAGCCTATTACCTAGAAACTGCAGTGTAAATAAACTGCACTTTAAATACACTCTACAGTTTTAAATAAAGCAAAGATTTCTGTAGTGTTTTAAAAAATTACAATTTCAGTACTTCTACTTTAACATTTATTTCAAATTATTTAAATGTATTTTATTGATTTCAATGTTACTTGCCTCTACATTTGTTTATTTTTTCACATATTTCAGTAATCATCATAAATTTGACATCTTTTGAAAGCTTGAACTGTCAACATTCAAAATTCATTTTGTGAAAGTCGTTTTGAAATTGGACATTGCTTTACTTGCTTTAACTTTCAGCGGGCTCCTCCCCCTAGAGGGCAGTATCATGTTTCAAATTTGACTAAATTTACAGCACCATTTTATAGTCACCTGGTGGTGATATTTAATATAGTGCCTAAACAAAATCTCCCAAGAACAGAATTTTTTGTAATCAACTTCAAATTTGAAACACAAATTCATTAAACATATTTCTTTGATTTTAAAGTCCAAATAATTTTGTATTACACATTTTGTATTTAGTGCAGTGCATTTGCTTTACAGTAATCCTATTTATTGAAGTGCTTTCACTTCTGCAATAATCTATTGAGTGTCTTTACCATTGGTCTGTATTACAGCATTCATGAATTACAACCATTTAAATTCAGATTTAGTGCATTTTCACATCAGTGCTCAAAGATGGGAGTGACAGTTAAATCCTATACCACTTTTTTGCAGTGTAGTTGATCATAAGTGACCATAAACACATTACTGAGGTCACCAATGGACTGAAAGTAAACAGACATTATCAGAACTGCATCTATCCTGCTACATTCATTCACAGTGTATTTTGTCTTCCTAAACTTAGATCTGAACGTCACCTGCACTCACCCACACACGCTCGGCCGTCTCTGCTGGGCCTGTAGCCCTCAACACATCTCTTCTTAGAGCTGCACTTATAGTGTCCGTATGTGTTGGTGCACACCGGATGAGTGTGAGGACACACGGCTGGCAGACGCCTGCACTCGTTTACGTCTGAACAAGATGAAGGAAATGGAGACAGAATCACACTCACAGACTGTGCAGTCCCTTACAATTGCTTTATTAGTATTGCACCCGATTCCAATTTTTAGTAAACAAGGTATGAAAAAACAGGAAATAAAAAGAAAAGCAACGAGTGTATCCAATTTTCAGATTTAGTTAGGGCTGACTGTCATTTTACTCTCTTAGAAATGTGACGAGTAACAGTACAAGTGTGCAGTTTCAATAGCACTACAGTAAAGATTTTGCAGTAAAAACTGAAGGTTTTGCATCTGTGGTTGAGTTTGTTGAATAACTGGTTCAGTATCAGACATCTGACAGCACAGCTCTGATTTAATGAGACGATGACACTCAAAGTCCAGCTGAAAATACTCAGGCTCTCACTGTTTGAGGGGCAAGAGAGAGAAAACAAATATGTCAATGTTTTACAATTATTCAGATGTGTTAGGTGTGTTCTGGAATAATTGCCAAAAGACATTAGACCAACGTTTTCATTATATTTAAAATCTTCTCTCTGCAATTTTTGAGACTCAAGAGATCTGAGCTCTTAAATCTTCTCAGCAATAAAATCTGCATATTCATTAATATGCAAAACAGGATTCAAAATTAGTTTTTTGTCATTGAGAAAATGCACTGAGCATAAATAGTCATGAATTGTATTTGCACTTTTGTACTAAAATATATATATTTTTATTGACTTTTTTTGGACATTTGTGACATTTAAAACCATGTTTATAATTAAATCTTTGTTTTGAATTCCAGAAATGCTTTTTAGAAATGTTTTTACCATTTTTACTGAAATTTGGAACAATTGTTAACAGAGCATGTAATTCACAGATAATCTTACCAATGCAACGGCCGTTTGTGTTGACTGTGAATCCCTCTCCACACTGCAGAGAATCAATACAGAGTACTTCAGTATTCACAATATTGTATTGAAGCAATGACTATCAGATAACAATGTTTGTGCTTCGTTATTAAATGTCTGTTCCTAAACTGTATATAGCCATACCTGGCTGTGTAAGGTGTGCATTGACTCCTCCTCCTCATTTGCATGCATCCGTACCTGTGTGTCAGATGTGAGCGCTGACTCCTCCCCCACATTAGGATATGCGACCTCAATGACTGTGTTCATATCAGCGGACTCGAGCGGCCGAGCGATGGAGCGACCATCCGGCCAAAAGACTTCAATGCTGGTGGCCTCATCGGTTCCTAAGAGCCAATGAAAAGAGACTATTAATCTCATATGCTAATGACTAGAGTAGTTACTGAGATAGAATGAGTCAAAATTAAATGTTTAAAAGTTTGGGGTCTATAAGATATTTTAAAATGTTTTTTTGAAATAAGTCTCTTGTGATTTATTTGGTCAGAAATTACAGTAAAAATGTTATATAGTGAAATATTATTACAATTTAAAATATTTGAATATCCCTTAAAATGTCATTTATTCCTGTGATGGAAAGTTGAATTTTCAGCATCATTACTCCAGACTTCAGTGTCACATGATCCTTCAGAAATCATGCTGATTTGCTGCTCAAGAAACATTTGTGCATTTACCTTACTGTCATTTTTGATCAATTTAATGCATTCTTTCTGAATAAGAAGTATGAATTTCTTTCGAATGAAATCTAACTCACTCCAATCTTTGAATGGTCGTATATGTAGAATAAAGCAGCTTTTTCTACACTAATACATCATAAATCAGCTATAAAATTATATGAATTAATTTGTAAATGATCTGATCTGTATACCTAATCCAAAGTGAGCCACAGGCTCCATCTCGCACAGATAGCCTGATCCTCCGTCAATGATGCGAGTATGTGCGCCGCTGTGTTTTGTGAACATCACCACCTTTGCTCCACGAGCGAACGAACCGAAACGTGTGCGCGGCACCACACGCAGCCACTTATTAGAGGAGCCCTGCGGAAAGGAGAAGAAAGCATGCTGAGCTGACCATTAAAATGATTATTTTCACTGAACTTGGGAGACAATGTATACAGTACATAAACAAGGAGGTCCAAAAGTCTGAAGACATGGATTTTTACATTGGAAATAAACTTTCTGACATACCTGGTTGACCTTAAACACAGAGATGGGCTGAGAGGCGCTCTCCCCGTGAGCCACCAACAGATCCAGCAGACCGTCACCGTCAAAGTCTGTCACTGTGGCGCCTGTTACCCAACCAAAACATCACTTTACAATGCTGTCAGTTATTAAAGAAAGACATTAGGTTGTTTATTTCCACAGAAAGTGGCTCTGGTCATGTGATCTGACCTGTGCCCCTCCCTTGAGGCTCAGAGGCGTCGCCCACATCCAGCTCTGTGATCTCAGGGTCAGAGTTCTGCTTCCTCGACACCCTAAACAAACAAAAGCCAGTGTTATTTTAGAATTATTTGTAATATTACTTATTTATTAATAGCTTTTATTTTGTATATATTTTTTGTGTTTTTCAAGTTGAAATTTTGTTATGTGCTTTTTGTTTTTTATATTTTATATTCAGCTTTAGTTTTAGGAATTATTTCATTTCTAAATTTCATTTTATTTTTTACGTTATGTTTATCTAATATTTATATTTTATTTTATTTTATGTCAACTGTATTACAATTAATGAAAACTGATTTTATGTAACAATAACAACACTGCCACAAGAACACATTACCAATGAAAAAGACTTTATAATCTCTAAATAATATAAATATATATCAGTGAACATCAGACATCAGAGTTAATGTACCTGAAGATTCTGTTGGGGGCGTTTCCTTGGTAAGCGATGTTATTAAAGAAGACTTCAAGCTGAAGATCGTTGTCGAAGTCGGCAGCGATGACGGTGCGAATGGGTGACGGAGTGGCGAAGGCCTGTGTGGCGACGTCCTACAACAACACAACAGACTGATTCATCATTACAGACACAGATTTATACGAAGAGTTTATTTGCAAAAACAGATTTTTTTTTTTTTTAATTTTCAAAAATGTTTTTTTTATCATGTTATCATGTTTTTATTGTCTTAGTAAGCTGTATTTTTTTAGTTATTTTTTAACCTAATCAAAATAACTCAACTGCAGTTTGATTGAGATAAATTGGAATGCACAATGAAAAAACATTTTAATTTTTTTAAATAGAAAATATATTTAGTTTAAAATTTCCATTTACCAATATAAATTTGAAAATAAGTCAAGAAAATACATTTTTAATCTTACAGTAGCCTACATTTAGGCTTTATTCACTATTTTTATTGAACTGTGTTATATGTTCACATGTGTTATAGACAAGCTTTTTTTCAAATATGACATATGTGAATGTATTTTCATGGATTGATGATTTATATTTTATATTATTAAAATATATTTTCAAATATTAAAAAAAACAATATGGGTAGAGAATATATTTACAGAACATTTGTTTTGAAATGTATTTAACAAATGTATATTTTTGGCAAATTTTGTATGTTTTGAAATATATATATTCTCTGATAATTTGTTCTCATAGATTGTCTTAGCGCACTGAAGTGCATTTTGTTTTACTGGACTACTGAAAAACAAGACAAAAATTCAAATGAATGAAGGGCTGTTTTGCTCAGATGTGACTCACCCTGAATCTCTGCTGGGCGTCCTGCAGGTAGAGGCGGTGTGGGCCGTTCCAGTTGCCATAAACGATGTCCGTCTTTCCGTCGCCGTTAAAGTCGGCCAGCGCCACACCTCTCCCGTGCTGATATCTGTCTTCAACTCCTGTCATCACACCATAACACATAAGTCTGAGGGAGGATTACAAATCAGTACTGTAAATATAAAGTCAGGTCTCTCACCTGCCTCGGCGGCCACGTCTGTGAAAGTTCCGTCACCGTTGTTCTTGAACAAGAAGTTGGCTCCATTTTCATTGTCGCAAAAAATGTCAGAGCTTGTGTGGCTGAGGATTGGACCGACAACTACACCACGGCCACCTTATAAAACAACATTAACACTTTTATAACATTAATATTCCACGACAAGTCTCAGAAACTTACATTAACTCTCAAATATTTGGGGTTTTTAGAAAGAAATTAAATAAATTTAATTTATTAAATAAATTAATACTTTTATTCAGCAAGGATGCATTTAATTGATCAAAAGTGACAGTTATGACATTTATAATGTTACAAATGATTTATAATTCAAATAAATGCTGTTTTTGAACTTTCTATTCATCAGTAAATACTGGAAAAAATGATAATGGTTTCCAAAAAAAAATATTAGGTACTGTTTTCAACATTGATAATAATCAGAAATGTTTCTTAAGCAGTAAATCAGCATATTTGAATGATTTCTGAAGAATCGTGTGACACTGAAGACTGAAGTAATGATGCTGAAAATTCAGCTTTACATCACAGGAATAAATTACATTTTACAGTATATTGAAATAAAATCAGTTACTTTAAATTGTAATAATATTTCACAGTACTAGTATTTTTACTGTATTTTTGATCAAATAAATGCAGCCTTGGCGAACATTAGAGACTTCTAACAAAAACAATAAAAAATCTTACCAACCCCAAACCACTGAAAATCTCACACATATAAACAAACATGACTTTTGGTCTCTTTGACCTGTGTACTTATTAACGTTGACTTGTGGCGCAACATCAGACAGCGCAATGATGCCTTTCTCGACGTCACTGGCGGCTTCATCCATCTCTATGAGCGCGTGCGGACCCACGTTACCGCTGGCGTAGTTTGCCACATAAATCGAGTATCGGCCTGTTCCCTACAGCAGAATAAATTCATTAAAATGCAAAACTAATTATAATATTTACTCAATAGTTTTTTAAAGATGACTTTTTTTTATTACCTTTCTGTCAACGCAAGCCACGGAGCGTCCCGCCATGCGATTGGCCACTCCCCTGCGCACGTTGATGTCATCGCCGAGTAGATCCTCGAAGCGACCGTTACGAAACTTGAACAGCTTGTCAGCGTAAGTCGCCCGACCTTTAAGGAGTTTAGTTTGGTTTTGTAAGCAATTGTTTAGTTTTCTGGGTCTATATTTGTTTTTCTGCGTACCTGAGAAGGCGTTGTTGGTGTTGAGGAAGTAGATCTCCTCTCTGCCGTCTCCGTCCACATCGCAGGCCGTCACTCCAATGGCATTTCCCTGCGTGTCTCTCAGCGCGTAGTACGGAGAAGCACGGTCATCCACCGCTATGTTCACAAGCTTGTTTTGGGTACGGTCATACTTTAGAACCAGGTTTGGGCCGTTATACCTGACAGCGGGCAAACAACAAAATACTTAAAGGGTCATGAACCGAGAAACCAAAATTCCTTTGATCTTTCGACATATAAGAGGTCATTGAACTATAAAAACATCCTGTATAAGTTTCAGAACTCAAAACTTTGTCGTTACTCTAAAAACAGCTTATATTGAAGCCAGTCTGCCAAAACAACAGCTTGTGGAATGTTCTACTCTATGATGTAATAGTGTGGATAAGCACCGCCTCCACAGAAGAAGATCAACGCCTGCTTCTACATCGCTGCCTGTTTAGCCACTCGCACCGATTTGCGCACGTAATGTAAATAAAAAGAGGCAAACGTGCAGTTCTACACAGTAACCAAACGATAAAGACAACCACACACTGTGTAGTGCCAAGTTGTGGAAAAACTTTTTCTTTGCATTGCTTCCTTCTGATCCCAGCATTAAGAGTGGATGAACTTTATTTTTAATGAAGATCCAGACTGTGTCAGTAAGAACTTGGTCCTTTGTTCACTTCATTTTACCGCAGATTCGTTTAGAAACAAGTCATAATTCGATGTGGGATTCCCAGAAAGATTGAAACTAAAAGACGATGCTGTGCCGACTATATTGGATCGGACAGTAATGTCGCAACACAAGTGAGAGTAACTGTTTTTATTAGGTAATTACTATTGCTTTGTCTTTTCTTACAGATCTTTGATATGTACTGAGATATTTATGCATTTTTAATAAATCACTGCAGCATTCACCTGTGAAGGATGTAGGCTGTCAAACATACACAACTATTAGCCAATCATAGCAGTGGGCTTTTACTTGCGAGTCTACAATCTGCCACGCCTCTTCAAACAGCATTCTGATGAGGGGGGTTAAAAACAGGACAGAAAATAACCTATTACTTATGAATGGTGATGTTTTTATGACACAGACGACCGTGCAGAACGCTTTGAGCAATAGAGGTGAAGGTAAAGGCTCTGCTAAAGGCAGCTGTCAATCAGTTCGTGCCTGTGTGAACGAACAGACAATTCAACCTTCTTGGCACAATAAATAATTCTGTCTTTTTTACCCCCAAATGCAGCAATTATCCCCTGATAACAACTGGAGCCACAACGGTACGCACAATAGGTCAATATTCACTATTAACCAAATGCTTTTCAACTGTTTCAACATCTCTCACTGTTTACACTCCGACTAATGCTAGTGAGTAAACAGACAGTGCATCTCTACACTTATTACAGTACATTTTATTCCTTTATTTTAATCTGGAATAGAGAGCGCGTCACGACTGCCTCAAGATCTTTTCTGTTTGTACTCCAATGCACATAAGCAAACAGACAGTGCAAATCTACACATATTTACCTACTGTATTTGCCACCTATATCTTATTCCAATCTTATAATAGAGCACCTGCCTCAAGATCTCTCGGTCTGTTTACACTCCGATTGATGCACGTGACAGAAAACGCTGCTACTCCTACTCTGCCTGGCGTGCCACAGGACATGCGCTCCATAACGGATTAAAACAGCTGAAGAAAATACAAAGTAAGGTGGAAAATGGGCAAATAAGCATAGATTAGCACTGTCTGTTTGCTTATGTGCATCAATCACTCCGATTGATGCACATAAGCAAACAGACAGTGCTAATCTATGCTTATTTGCCCATTTTCAGTAAAAGATGTTGAGGCAGGTGTGACGTGCGCTCCATTACAGATTAAAAGAGAGGAATATAATATAATATAATATAATATAATATAATATAATATGCAAACAGTAATGTAAGCTTAGCAATTGCATTTGGATTATGTCACAATTTATGAGTCCGCATATGGAAAACGCAATTGAAAATAAAATGTGCAATTCCTTTTGAACATTGCCCTGAATATTCTTCCATACACACACACACACGTATATATATATATATATATATATATATATATATATATATATATATATATATAATTTGGCCAAATATTTAATGATTGCAAACACTACAAGCAACGGACATTACAATACAAATATTGTAAAGTCCATCGCTTGTAGTGTTTGCAGTCGTTAAATATTTGGCCAAATTATTATATTTATGAATATATAAACATTTAAATTAATTATTTTTACTTATTAATGTAAAAACTTTATCTATAATCTGTTGGCATTTTCATCCAACTTCATCCAAAAAATGTCATACTTGTTGAAAGATTTTTAAAAGTGAGTCAAACAAGAGATGTTACAAAATCACAGCTTAAATGATTTATGTAGTATATATATTAAGTGTAGCATTCATATATTCATGAATTTCATATATCTGCCTGTTTTATTTAATAATCACTGAGGAATCAGGCTATCCTGGAGTTTCTTTACCCGGCCACCACCACCTCCAGATCCCCGTCTCCATCTACATCCGTCACCGCCATCCCATAATTCCGCTGGGTGGGGTTGTGAAGAGCATCAGGAGGCAGAACCGTATCCATGGTGACGGAGAACATGGGCTGAGCTTGAGAGAAAGCTGACAGACCCAAACCGAGAAGACACGCCCACCACATCCTCATCTCCACCTGTCAATCAAACAGTATTCAGTGCAAACTGACAGCAACATTCACACTTTAGCCTCATAATCATGTAGTTAAATGTAATGTGAAAAGCATTTATGACATTTCTCACACAGCATATGAATATGAAAACATAAATAAGATCAAGCAATTATATTTAAATTCAACTTTTAGAAAAAGTTGGCAAGCATGCAAAACAGAACCAATATGTTGTTTTGCATTAAAGAAAATAAACGAAAGAGATTTTCAGAGCAGATCTAGTCAAACTACAGCGACATGATAGGACAGAACAGTTCATGCATTTACACTACATTTAGTCATTTAGCAGACGCTTTTATCTATCATCATCAGAACAGTTGTTTTAGCGTTGTAAGTAAATAATAATGTGTCATATCCACCTGTCTCGCTGACTGGGCTGGATTATAGTGGATACTCACGCTCTCAGGCTTTCCAGTACGTGTCTTGACTGTAAATGATGTGTGATTTCTGTTGTGTACGGTGTATAGTCGCTCCTTACACAACTTCAATGCCGCCGCCTTACACAAGCGCTTGTGTAAGCGACTGTCCAATCACTGTCGAGTATTTTAAACACCGTGTAGGTCCGACCAATCACGAGCCCGCAAGAGAAAAGAGGGCGTGAACGACGCGGGAATCAGCATGCAGATGTGTTACGTGCCAAACAAACACTTGATTTACTCCATAAACTTAAAACAATTTTAACTGATCAAATATAATCATGTTTGCTTGTATTGTTAATAATTGCAATATTAATTGTGTATAATGGTGCTGTAGCATTTGCTGCTGAAAAACGTATAGCAAGAACTGATAACTTATCATACTTGGCACTTATTTTTAGTGATTAATCTCATTCTTTTCGCAGTTCGTGAATAACGATTAAACATTTATTATGCGTCGCTTTGGATAGCTGCCAACGTCAGCTTGGCTTCTAAACTACACTCTTAAACTACAACTCCCATAATGAACTTCCCGGCCGTGACGTCACGGCGTGCGTACGTCTCCAAACATCCGGTCATGGTTTCAGCGTTCCGGCGAACTGAAAAATACTGAAGCGTAAGTAGAAGTAAACTACGAATGATTTCCTCGACAAATGTTGATTTTCACTGCATAACATACCATCCTAGAAGATTTTGAGGTTACTGTCAGTACTCAGTTGTTTTGAAAAGATAATTCGGGCTCCTAAATGGTGTCACGGTCAGTGAATTTGTGTTTGTTATGAACGCGTACTATTTAAAAAGAATTTCAAACTTTAGAGTTACATTGTTGTCATTTATTATCTTGTAAATTAAAATTAGTTTGCAGTGCTCATCCAAATTCGTCTGGAAATAATGAAAACGACGTATTTAAATAATGAGTCATACACGGATATTGTAAGATCACGACTTATATTATTTCTTGTCAGTTTAACACACCGGAAATGAAAGAGCAAGTTTTGGCCAATTACATTATATACATGCAAGCATTTTACATTTACATGGTTCCCTTTAACTGTGGTGATATGCCACTCTAAAAACAGCTTTTGTCCTCTTTACACTCATTGACACACTTTCCTTACACAGATCCCTATGGAGACTGAAGCAGCTCAGCCAGAAGAGGGGCCCAAAACGGCTGCTCCGGCCCGAACCAAAAAACCCACCATGGAAATCTACGTGCCCAAGAAACACCAGGCCGAGAAGATGGAGAAGCCTCAGGCAGGCGGTGACAAGAAATCCAGACCCAGGCCCCGGTACACCGACAAGGCCCGCAAGAACAAGAAGGATAAAGCCAAAGCGACAGAGACCCCGGATGACGGGGGGCAGGAGGAGGGAGATAAAGAAAACCTAAACATGCACACAGAAAAAGAAGAGGAGTCTAGAGATGATACGGACAATGTATCCAGAACTATGGACACACCAGAGGACACGGGTAGTGCACTAGAACATGATGGGGTGCCAGAAGAGGAGGATGAAGGGGAGAACTGGGATTCTTTGTTTAATGATGATGGGGACTGTCTTGATCCACATTTAATGGAGGAGGTAAGAGTTACAAAGACGATTCAATCCCTTCACTCGTTTTTGAGTGAGCTGTCCCTTTAATGATGACATAATGAACTGAGATGCAGGGTTTGTGCCCAGGTTTGATTCTTCTTGTTGTTTCAGATGTCTCTTAAGGAGGGGCGCAAGAAGCCATCTGTACAGGAGGCGCGCTTCGACTGCTATAATTGGACACCGGAGCTGGAAGAGGAGGTGGAGCTTCGGGACGATGAGCTGTCGCACATCGTGGAGATTTACGACTTCCCGTCTGATTTCAAGATGGAGGACTTTATTAGATCCTTCAGCTCGTTCCAGTGCGTGAAGCTCTGATCATTAATCACACTGATTTCATGTCTACTGCAGGGCCGATGATTGCAGGGCCGCGCAATCAATCAATCAAAAAAAAAAAAAAAAACTGAAATAGCTATGTCTTCTCAAATCAAAGGCTGCATTAAATTAAAGGAATAGTTCGCCCAATAATGGAAATTTGCTGAAAATTTACTCTCCAAGATATAGATGAGTTTGTTTGTTCTTCAGAACAGATTTGTAGAAATTCAGCATTACATCATTTGCTCACCAATGAAAAAAAAGCTCCATGATTAATGTGTTTTAACTATAAACTTCTGGCCAAAATACAAGTCCACTATTCATAACATTGCATATTTTTGATAAAACTACCAAAATAAAAGCTTGAACATTGCTTTTAGAAATTTTATCTGTTTACCTGCATGTCATGTAACCATTAACCGTTATTTGAGAACCATAAAAATGCTAATGTGTCGTTACATTAAAGTCTCAAAGGGGGCTTCATGTAAATATTTGATGTATTTTTATACATGTATTTTAAGGGGTTTGACTGACAAAAAGTTTAGAAATCCCTGGACTATGGAAACTGCTGTTACTGATCAGATGTGTGTTTTCAGGCAGAAGGGGTTTGACATCAAGTGGATTGACGACACACATGCCCTCGGTTTGTTCTCCAGTCCCATCGCAGGTCAGTGTTTTTCAGATGTTGTGAATAGGTTTATGATGCCTATAAGATCTCTGGAATCGATCGCTGGTTGTCTTGGAGGAAAATAGCATGACGGTTTTAACTTCTGTGATATGTTTGAGGACTTGAAATTGTCTGAAGAAGCGCTGTGAAAAAGAAACCGAAGAGTAGAAATGTCACTTTTTGAAATGTTTCCATAATGAGTCATTATCAAACTGGTTTCTGAATTTTGATATAGAAACTGTCATTAACATCACACTCATTCAAAACATTGATAATCCCAAAAATGGGAAACCTTGTCCTTTTATTGTATACGTTGTATATCTTATTGTGTGTTTGTGTAGCTCGTGATGCTCTGAGGATGAAGAACCCCATAATGAAGATCAGGCCTCTCTCCAAATCATCAAACGCCACTAAAGCCAAAGCGCGCAGCTGCTCTGGTACTGCTGCTCTCTCTTATTCACTCATGTTTTATCTATTCTGAGCCTATTTTGTGCATCCACCAGAAATGAATTCATAAACTCAGACTTATTTAATTTTTCCTTTTTTCCCCAAACCTGATTGTCTCTGTGTAGATTATCTGCTGCCGGCTAAAGAGCGTCCTGAGACGAGTGCGGCTCTGGCGCGCCGCCTGGTGATCGGGGCTCTGGGTGTGAAGAGTAACCAGACCAGAGAAGAGCGAGAGGCAGAGAGGAACAAACTACGGCAGGCCAAAGGTGACGTAACTGTTCACAGCTTCTTATTTTGCTGGACTGTTAAAAAACAGGGATTTATTTGTTCTGTTCTCTCGTCAGAACAAAAGCGTTTGGCTGCTAGGCAGCGTGAAGACGCCTGGGAGGGCAAGTGAAGATACAGGTTTGTGTTTATGTGAACTATGAAGCGTTTTGATTCGATCATCAGTTCAGGTCTGAAGTGGTTTATTTCTGGGTTTGGGGACCTCCAGCAGGACTACTGTCAAACCAGCACAGACTGAACCAAAGCCACAAGAACAGGGAAACGGGTTCATCGAAGCAAAGTTGTGAGAGGGGCCTTTTTTAAATTTTATATCTTTCCTCTTGAGATTCGTTTTGAACTGTGAACTTTGCCCTGTAAATGTTTATGATTGTTTTCAGTTTTAGAAAGGCCAATTTAATGTATTTTTGTTGGATAATGTTTTTCTTTTTGGAGACTAAAACAAACCAGATTACATGTCAGTGTGATTTCACTTTCCATATTTTGGTTTTCATTTTTTGCTTCAGTAAAGAGAAAAGTCTACACTAAGAGCTGATTTTGTCTTACATGCCACTTTTTTTATTTTATATTTTTTATCTTTATGAATCTCATAAAATCTGTCAACTCAAAATAAAAAGGAAATAGGAAAGATGGTTTTGCTTTAAAAAAAATTAGGTCAAGCATCATGGTAGTATTTGTACTGCCATATATTGCAGATTTTTCAATGAAAAATTGAATTACAGTAACTATTTTGTAAATCGTATGGAAGCCCGTTTCCACCACTGTATAATAAAAAAAAAAAGTTATTGCAACACTTTCTCACAATTCTGACTTTTTTTTTCAGAATTGCGTGATATAAACTCAACTGCAAGTTATAAAGTCAGAATTACGATTTATATAGTCACAATTGTGAGTTTTTAAAACTCACAATTGACTTTTCTCGCATTGTGAGATATAAACTCGCAATTGTGAATTTAAAGTCCAATTCTGAGGGGGGGGAAAGACTGTTCTCAGACTTGCGAGTTTATATCTCTCAATTATGACTTTTTAACTCGCAATTCTGAGAAAAAAAGTCAGAATTACGAGTTTATATCACGCAATTATGAGAAAAAAAGTTAGAATTGTGAGATAAAAAGTCGCAATACCTTTTTTTTTTTTTTTTTTTTTTTACTCAGTGGCGGAAACGAGCTTCCATAAAATCGTTTTTTTTTTTTGTAAGAATGACTAAAAGTCCATTGTGAATATAGTATTTAATGCCAGTCAAGTCTTTTGCAAACCATCAACACATTCTAACAGAACTTTTTTTATGTTCTTTCATTATTACCAGTGGCGTAGCTATGGGTGGGCATGGGCCCACTCACTTTTTAACTGTGGCCCACCCAAAGAGAAGTTTGTATTAATAATAATTAATCGTAATGATAATAATGATAAACGTCTTATTTCACTGTAACTTTATATATTTACTTACAAAAAATATCAAACTTGAGTTTTCATGGTCAATTACGGGCAGTTTATTAGTTTTCCCTCTTTCTATAGGTGCTTATCAAAATGATGATTCGTCAGTTTTTGTTAATCCCACCCACAATGTTATGTTTATGATGTAACATCTGCTCTCTCTGAGGCGCAAGTAATTTATTATATATGAAAATTATTATAGGCTATTCAGTGGCTTCTGCTAGTTTTCTTAGAGATATTTAGTGCCAGCTTATCAGGAAGTGACAATTTTGTTCTCTTTGATTAGTTGGATGGAAACGGTGCTTTATTCGCAAATGTTGTATGCGATATTCCAGTTTTGCGCATAAGTTTAATTCGCATCTTTGTATGGAAGCATGTTTGAAATGCTAAACAGTTGCGTCCTTTGTGGAAAGAAACATAAATGTTGCGCTAGATAACTGTTCTCCACAACAAACTTTGCAGTTGCGCTCATTTCTGCGCTCCTCGATGTTTAACGTTATTCTCCTTTGAACGCGAACCGACAGAAACACTTGATTATGAGATCGCCCCGTAGTCTCAGACTGAGGCAATGCTTTACAATAAACTTCCTTTATGTAACGTTAGTTAATGCAGTAACTAATATTAAAAATGAGCAATATACATTAGTCTTTGTTAACGTTAGCTCAGGTGCAAATGTTAACAGATACTACTTTTAATGAAGTATTAGTAAATTTTGAAATTAACATTCATGTTAATGCATGCTTTAGAAGTATTGTGTTCCTTGAACTGTATTTTCTGTTTGCAATTTGACATGCATTTTTCATACGCTACACTTTGCCCACCCTGTGTTATGTCAGTGTGATTTCACTTTCCATATTTTGGTTTTAATTTTTTGCTTCAGTAAAGAGAAAAGTCGATACTAAGAGCTGATGATGTCTTGCATGCCACTTTTTCATTTTTGAGTGAATCTCATAAAATGTCAACTCATAATAAAGTTTGCCCACCCTGTTTTATGTAGGCCCACCCACTTAAATATTTCTGGCTACGCCCCTGATTATTACTGTAAATATTGTGCTATTAGCATTTATCTCCAAAAGATTTTGTTCACTAAACTGAGACACTTTAAGCGTCTGCTGTTCTCTGATGTTGATGCACTTGGATTCCCAGCTGTGATCTGAATAAAAATATTCAAACCTTTCTCTAGAATATCATTCACGTATTGTTAACATAAACCTTTTGTGTTTTCTAGTATGTGCAGTTCTTTGCTTTTAACAAGAGTTATTCATTCAGAAGTTTTGATAGGTGGACGTTTGCCGTTAAACAACAGTAACGTTACAGTCTGGTGCTTCAGCACTTTACAGCCTCATTTTATTCATTCATTTATTAGAAATATAGCGCTACCCTGATTAAAATCTAGTTATCGTTCTTGTAATGAACCCTTCTAAAAATACAGCTCAAGTTCTGCACTAACTGTCACTAATTACAGGTCTAATGGATTAGAACAGAGATGCCCAAACCAGGACACTGGTAAAAAAAAAAAAAAAAATTTTTTAAAAGTAGAATGCCATTGAAGCACATTTTCATTTCAAACCCATTTTAACTTTTTTTTTTTTTTTTTTTAATTATTGGCATTGAAATGCAGAGAACAAGCGAATGATAAAATGGAAAATTACGAAAGAAAAAATAATGTTGAATATTGCATTTACTTTCTTACCCCAACCTTTAATCAAGTTTGAGCAAAAGTAATGGCAATGCTTGCATTTCAAAAACTAGACTGTCAACAAAAGCACTTGTAGACTGAACAGTGGTCATGTGATCAGATGAGGATTTTATAATGTTTATTTTGTAGTTTTTAAAAACAAGCAGTAAAAAAAAAAAAAAAAAAAAAAAAAAAAGCATACAATGTTTTTATAACATGACTTCCAATAACTTGGGGAGCGGAGAGAGAGGGGGAGAGAAACCCTTTCACAGAGTGAGGAGCAACACATTACTTGAGTTTCAGTACCAGAACACACACACGGGACATGAGACCCACAAACAAACATACACACGGGACATGAGTCCCACAAACAAACGGGACATGAGACCCACAAACAAACATACACGCACACACTGAAACCCCATTTGATATCACAGGAGAAAAATTAATCACATTAAAAAAAAACCTCACTACATGAAAAGAAACAAAAAAAGTGAACACGTTAAACAATGGGAATGTTCCAGCTCAAAATCAAATTAAAAGGACTAAAAGCAAAAACAAGGCATAAAAAAAAGACATGGTTACTCATTGAGTTTGAAACAGTAGTTAACACCTGAAGATTTCCTCTAAATGGATTCATTTTCTCAAAAAAAAAAAAAAAAAAATGCAAAAACAGGAAGTGCACGCTCATATGAGGAAGTTAGCAGAAGCATTCCCTTGAGTCTCCTGGCCATGAGTCACACTGATGCGAGGAAGAGGAGGGACGAAGCGTTCGTGGAGGGGATGGCAGAGTTCAGTCCATCAGCGTTTGTGGATCCAGCAAAAACTAGAAGGAGAAACAAGAGTGTTTGCAGAAGCCGTGACATTTCATAAAGACAGAAATCCGGCCTCAGAGGAGAAAGAGAGTCACAGAGCTTTTCAGCTGGACACGAGAAGAAAAAAATAACAGGAAGAGCAGATGTCCTTTAGTCAGAGAGGGAGAGGACGGTGGGAAGGAGCAGGACGGACGAGAGCTCAACAACAGTCTCCTCACTGCGCCTGAAGAGAGACGAGAAATCACTGCATATGGAAACAAAACTGAGCACTGAACTTTCAATTGTGCCTTTAAAAAGCTTAAATAAAAAAATAAAGTAAAAAGATGTACATAATACTTGAAGTGCAATACTTTGCAGATTTTTTTTCAGACCTATTGGTTAATGTTGATAAAGCACTAATCGGAGACTTTAACATTCATGTTGATAATACAAAAATGATGCATTAAGACTTGCGTTTGTTTACTGGAGTCAAGCAAAATGTCACCGGGCCCACTCATAGTTTTAATCATATGCTAGATTTAATTATACCACATGGAATTGAGCTTACTGATATAGATATCGTACCTCAAAGTGATGTTACTAACCATTTCCTTGTCTCGTGCATGCTGCGTATTACTGATATTAACTATATGGCTCCGCGTTATCGTCCGGGCAGAACTATTGTTCCAGCCACTAAAGATAATTCAGGCAGGTTATTTCTGAATCTATCTCAACTGCTCTGTGTACCCATAAATACACGAGCTAGAGGAAATGACTAGCAACATGGGCACTATCTTCTCTAATACTTTAGCTGTTGCCCCCATTAAATTATATTAAATTAAAAAAAAAAAAAAAAAAAAAAAAAAAAAAAAAAAAGGTCACAGAAAAAGGTACTGTGCCATGGTACAACAGTAATACCCATTCTCTCAAGAAAGAAACTCAATCTTGAGTGCAAATGGAGAAAAACTAACTTGGAAGTTTTTAGAATTGCATGGAAAAACAGTATGTCCAGTTATAGACAGGCTTTAAAAGCTGCCAGGGCCGAGCATATCCGCAAACTCATAGAAAATAACCAAAACAATCCAAGGTTTTTATTTAGCACAGTAGCTAGATTAACAAATAACCAGACGCCACCCGATCTAAATATTCCCTCACAGTTTAGTAGTGACTTTATGAATTTCTTCACTGATAAAATAGATAGCATCTGAAATACAGTAACAAACATAGGATCTACATCATCTTGTAATACATTTCCATTCGTCTCAGCCAAAGAAAAACTGCAGTGCTTTACAACTATAGGACAGGAAGAGCTAAATAAACTTATCACTGCATCTAAACCAACAACATGCCTATTAGATCCTGTACCCACTAAATTACTGAAAGAGTTGTTACCTGTAGCAGAAGAACCACTTCCCAATATTAACTCATCGTTATCTCTAGGTCACGTCCAGTGGTGTATTGTAACGAAGTAATAATACTTTGTTACAGTACTTAAGTATTTTTTGGGAGTATCTGTACTTTGAGTTTTTATATTTCAGCCAACTTTTACTCCACTATGTTTCCTAATTAAAATGTATACTTTTACTCCGATACATTTCCCCGAAGCATATTCGTTACTTACTACAAAATAGTCAGAAGAACACAGACTGCAAGAAAGCAGGTTTGACGAATCAGTGGTCTGGCGTTTGCAAGTTAGACTAAACAAACAAAAAAAAAAACACCTTTGCTCATGCAAACAACCGCGGATGATTTCATTTTGCACTGAAGTCGAGTCTGGGGTGTGCGATACAGCATCGTCTGTGATAATATGGTAAGTGTTGTTGTAATGATGTGTGATCTGACATTTTCAGGTAGGCTATATCACCAAATCTCTCACAGCGCACGCACGTTGATTTATACGTCTTAAAACTCAAAATTCCAGGCATTCTAAATTGTAGACGGCAAAAATGCTTCTGTATGCTTTTTATATTTATATAACTTAATGTAGTTAACATATACATACACACATACATTTTATTTATTTTTATATTTTATATATATATATATATATATATATATATATATATATATATATATATATATATATATATATATATATATATATATATATATATATATATATAGATAGATAGATAGATAGATAGATAGATAGATAGATAGATAGATAGATAGATAGATAGATAGATAGATAGATAGATAGATAGGAGTACCATTTTTCTGCAGATATCAGCATGAACATTTAATAATCATTTTATATAAATTCAGTAAAGCAATAAGTGACTTACATTTTAGACATATTGCTCGTTTTTGCTAAATTTTGCCAACGAAAATAGTTCCAAAGATCACAGCACTGTTTTGCGTCTCTGAGAAAGGGACAGTGTTTACTTATTGAATGAATCGTTTGAATAAATGATTCAGTGATTCACTCATTAACACAGTCAAATGCTTTGTTTCTGAATGAATCAGTCATTTAAATGAATCAGTTGCATCTCAATGACTCACTAATTAACAGTCACTTGCTGTCACCTACTGGCAGTTTTAATTTCACATTGACACTTTTTTTCATTTTAAATTATTTCAAATATCAGTATTCAACGTTTTATGTTAAAAAAAAAAACATTAGGCTTATTTATGCATCTGTAACTGCAGTTTAAATGCATCCATGCCCCCTCTGAGATACATAAACTGTGTAAATACATCTAAGCGCTATTTCAGATGCAGATTCCAAAAATGTTTCCTTATGTTGGAATGAAAGACATTAAGTACCGGATGAAGTTCTTTTTCTTCCATTTTGTATTTTTGGGCAAGAATGAGTTAAAACTGAACACAATCTTGCTATTTAAGCTGTATGACTATTGTTTATATATATTTATTTGCTTTTCCATTTTGCATTTACTTGTCCTATTACTTTAAATACTTAATTACGAAAAGTATTTTTTAAATCTTAAACGTACTTAAGTACAATAAATATCACATACTTTAAGACTTTTACTCAAGTAATATTCTAAACGGTGACTTCAACTTCTACCAAAGTCATTTTTTGGTAAGATATCTGTACTTTTACTTGAGTATGGCTTTCAGGTACTTTATACACCACTGGTCACGTCCCAAAACCACTCAAGCTGGCAGTTATTAAGCCTCTTATTAAGAAACCACACCTAGATCATAGTGAACTGGCAAATTACAGACCCATTTCAAATCTTCAGTGTGTCTAAAATTGGGGTAGTAAGGGTAGTAAACTGTATAAAAGGTTTGAGTTTAGGATGTTCAAACATGTGCTTTGTCACTGCTATGCTGCAATAAACATCATCCTCAAGATCTTCAATGTCCTCATCACTTTGTCTTACAATACAATGTAGATGTAAATACAAATATAAAATCAATTTGTACTTTTAAATTGGTTTATATTTATAATATTAAATTAATAGGCATTGAATTGAATGCTATATGTATATGCACAATTAATAATAACAGTACAAACAGAGGTGTGATGTGTGTGTGTACCTGC
Source organism: Spinibarbus caldwelli (assembly GCA_039654775.1). Classification (NCBI taxonomy): domain Eukaryota; kingdom Metazoa; phylum Chordata; class Actinopteri; order Cypriniformes; family Cyprinidae; genus Spinibarbus; species Spinibarbus caldwelli. The sequence continues at coordinate 37,207,363 of CM077224.1, forward strand.
TGGCCCTGCGGTGTGGTGCCCGGCTGTCCCGGGGCCTGTCCCGTCTGTCCGTAATAAGCAGCCTGCTGTCTGTAGTATTCGGCCCATGCAGCGCTGTAGTCCGTCTGTCCCGCCGCTGCGGCTCCAGGGGCTTGAGCTCCTCCTGCGGCGGGAGCAGCGCCTCCTCCTGCTGCAGCTGATAGAGATGAGAGGAGATTCATCAGCAAAACACGGAGCTGTAACTAGTGGTCGAACAATATTGGTTTATTTGACAGCCGATGCCGAAATCTTGGAATGCAGATATAATTTATTTTAATTAATATTTAAGAAATTTGAAATCATTTTCAAATGGATTAAAAAAAAAAAAAAAAAGTGTGTTCTGGTTCTGTACGTATTCAATTCACAGGGACCAACCGTCACACAGAGTTCACGCGATCATGCAGGATACAAATGCACACTTCACAAGATCTCACAGCTTGATTCAACTAAGTCTGCAAGGTTTGTGAAATTAAATGTTCATTAGTCATTCAGAGATGTTTAAATGATAAAAAATGCGTATTTGCTGAATGTTGACGGCAAATGAGAAAGTATTGTGTTTGCCTTTCCATTACTAATAATATAAAAGCAATCGTTATAATACTTTGTATAGGATTTTAATTCCTTTGTTTAACAGTTCTATCGGATTACAATCCGTATTAGACAACTGTTAAACGACGACAGTGAACTAGAGGGAGAATGTGAGCACGGTGTGCTCAGGCGCTGCATTTTTCAACGCCGTCAAAATAAAAGTCCCGCCTCAAACACGTCGGCCAGACAGAAAAACTTATTAGCCGATGCCAATATTTGAAAATGAGGAACGAGCGCTAGTACCCATCTTTTTGTAGTACTCCTCCCAGGCCTTGGTGTAGTCGGGCTGGGCGGCTCCAGGAGCAGCTTGGCTCTGGTCAGCAGGAGCGGGAGCGGCCGGTTGAGCCGCAGGCGTCTGTCCAGGCATGGCGCCCCCTCCGGGCTGCTGGTAGTACTGTGCGTAATAAGCCGCCCACGCCGCATTTTGATCCACCGCTGCTTTACCTGAGAGAAACAGACACACATTTACTTCAGATACTTGAACCAAAGCAACTTACAAAGATGAGCAGAGCCTCAAGAGGAATAAGATCAAATGAATGTTTTAAATAAAATGAAATAATTCCATTAAAATTATCCATTTTCAAATTAAAAGTTCAAAAGTTTGGGGTCAGTAAGTTTTTTTTTTTTTTTTTTTTTTTTTTTTTTTAAGAGAAATCAATTTTATTTAGTAATCAGGCATTAAACTGTGACAGAACCATTATTTTAGTATCACTGAAATACAATTATATATTTAACTTTAATATTTTCACCAAGTTCAGCTAAAGTTTTAGTAATTTTGTTGATGCCTGTCATATATATTAGTTTATAGTTTTCAGCAATTTGTATTCCTTGGTTTTAGTTAGTTTATCTTTAGTTTTTTTAGTACTTTGATTTAAATTAGGGCTGCAACTAACGATTATTTTGATAATCGATTAGTTGGTCGATTATTTTTTGATTAATCGGATAAAAATAAAGAAAGCCACATTTTCTTTTTATTTTATTGACAAAAACACTTCCACATTCTGCCCAATGTCCTTCAAACAAACGTGCCAACTGAATGCTATGAAAACATACAGTGCTTAATTTATTAGATCACCTGTCATAATAAAGAGAAAACACATATTTTAGGAATCTGTCAAAGAATTGTTTAAATCTAAAAATGTTAGTCATTTACTGGGCAAATAAACTGAAACAACTAAATTTTTATTCACAAAAAAAAAAAAAAAAAAAGTCCTCCTGCCTTTCATAACAGCATGCATTCTTGCTGGCATTGTTTAGCTACTTTTTGACTGTAATTGGGTATCTGAAAAACTCTTTCATAGATCTAGATCTTCATTCTTTCATAGATAACAGAAATAATTGTATTATAGCATTAGAAATAGCCTACTGTTACTGAAGACCTTATGCATATTGGAGGACTAACCAATACAGATAGCTAAAAAATTATTTTAATAAACACCAATACTGTTAGTTTAGAGCAGCAGTGGCACAAAGCTTACATTATTTGTTATAAACCTTAAATACATTTGTTTTAATAAATTTGTTAAGCACTGTATATAGGCCTATAGTTTAAATCTCTTCATCAAAAATTAAGATAAGATAATAAAGATGAATAAAAACACAAACTCCGTGTTAACCAACTTTTTGATCACAGTCACGTTTACTGTAATTTCTTTATCCTCTAAAAGGCGGCTATGAAGCATCTGATATTTATATTCAGACAACTATACGCGGTTATCCCTTTACAGTTCCTACTCTCATAAAATACGTGCACTACCTGTTGACTTTTAAACCTTAATTTAACATTCAACAACAGATATTTCAGCACAATGAATGTTTTTGCGCTGATTATTAATTCCTCTCTGACGCGCGCACGCGCTCGCCGCTCATTCAGTAAAGATTTAAACTTAACACAGACTGTCAGGACGGAACTTTATGCAAAAATGGAAATGCTCGCGTGAATTTGCGACATTTACAGATAAGGATATGACCGTAAACTGAACGTTTTTGCGCAGAGGACGCGCACGCATCTGTCAAAGCACCTGACAGGGCAAGCCATAACGCTAATGCATTAACTTAAAGCTTAAAATAAAGAATTCACATGTTTTGTGCAGCTTGGATCACGTACTTCTCCCGCAGCATCTCATTCTGTTTCCTCCACTATTTTTAGATGCATTTTGGCCACAGAAATGCGTTATTCAGTGCTGTAACGTTAATTTGACGCGACCGGCTGAAGTTGGACGTGCACTGTGGGCAGACCCGACTAATCGATAATGACAATCGTTGTCGATGATTTTCATTATCGATAATCAATTTTATCGATTAGTTGTTGCAGCCCTAAAATTAATTTTAAATGACGACATTGCTTTGGCAACTGGCTGAAATAAAGTTGTTTTATTTCAGTTAACAATTTCACAAAAGATTTCCATTTTAAATCACTGAAGCAGCACAACTGTTTTAAACAGCCGTTTTGAAAATTCAGTGTTCATAATAAATTACATTTCAAAACATATTACAATAGAAAAGAGTTCTTTATTTTAAAATTTTCAAAATATTAAAAAAATATATATATTTTTTTATTTAATTTTTTATTTTATTTTTTTTTTTTTTACATTAACTCATCAAATGCAGCCTTGACAAGTAGAGGAGACTTTACAAAAAAAAAATAATAATAAAATAAAAAAAACACTGTATAACAATGGTAGTATTTGTCAAACTCTTAATTAGTGCATTTACTTAATATAGTATAATTTAAAAAACAAATCCATGACTTCAGGATGCAATGTAACGTGGACAAGAGAGCTTGAACAGACATGTGACTAAAACTACATGAGTGCCTTATGCTGCTACAGTGTCCTATCAGGACTTTAACACAAACACTGAAAGTGACAATACAAAACAACTTACTGGGATCTTGTGGCTGCCACTGCTGGTACGTGTTTCCCCAACCCTGAGGATACTGACCGCCAGGAGGACCACCGCTGGAGACACAGAGAAAACGACTGTCAACATGCGCAAACAAAACCTGGAAAGCCAAACATCAAACATTTCCCTGAAGCAGATTTGACATTAAAGCAGTACTGACTGTGGTGGTCCACCAGGGGGTCCGGGCTGGTATGGGTTCGGGTTGTAGGGGCCCATGGGTCCAGCAGGGCCCGGCCCACCCGGTCCAGGTCCAACAGGGCACAGGGGACCCTTCGAGGAGATTCAGACCACTTAACACCAGCAAACACGCCAAGATAAAGCACAAAAGCGGAGTTTATGGTACCTCAATCTTGTCCTCGATCAGCTGTTTGGCGTGGTCGATCTGCTGAGGAGATCCCCGGATGGTAAACAGTTTGAAGTTGGGGTCCCCGTTGGGCGGCGGCTGGCGCGAGATCTCAACGAAGGCGCCCGTCTGCTGGTTGATGGCTTTCACGTTCTCGCCGCCTCGGCCGATCACCAGACCGCATTTGTGGGCGGGGATTGAAAAGGTCATCTCGCCACCAGGAGGGCCCCAGTTACCCGGACCACGCCCCCTGCCACGCCCACCTGGAGGCATGCCTGTGCCCGGAGGACCGGGGGGACCCTGACGGACAGAACAGAGATTAACCAAAGCAACCAAACACTGATGGAATCCAGTCATAAAAACGGAACTAGCTGTACAACACAAAGCCAGTGAATTTGGCAAATTTAGGATAAATCAAAATTAGGGTTGTACACAGTGATATGGATTAGTGCCTGTGGCTATTAAACCTCAAAAAGACCACATTTAAGCTTCTCTGTGTGAATAGGTGGCATGGTTTTGTCTACTACACAATCTCAAACACGTTTGTGTTTTCAGCATCTGCTGCATCACTATATGAGGACATGAACACAAACTTCATCTCCAGAGCTGCTCTAAGAGTCACTTCACCAGCATTTCAACAGTTCATTTGACAAAAACTACCATATCATATACAGAAATGCAAAGGTAATAATAATAATAATAATAATAATAATAATAATAATAATAATAATAATAATAAATAATACCAATTTTAAGCAATATAACCATTTCATCCATGTTTAATATTATCAGTAAACCTCTGTTGTACACCACTTTGAATAAAAATTCTTATTTAATAATTACTCTTAAAATTCAATGTTCTACGCCTTCATCTGAATACCGCCTTTTTTTATTTATTCATTTATACATGCATACATATATATATATATATATATATATATATATATATATATATATATACACACATACACACACACACATACACACATATACATATATATATATATATATATAAAATAGTTTTTGACGTCAGCATCTATGGCTAATTTCATGACAAGATCAATGTATTTTTAAAAGAAACAAATTAGTAACAGTAGTAATGTAAAAAAAACAACTGAAAAACTCAACACCTTTTAACAATTTTTCTCATTTCAATACTTGATTTAAATGGAAAAATAAATTCCAGGTTACACATTCAAAAAAAAACAAAAACAAACAAAAACAAACAAACATATTAGATAACTTGAATAATGTTATTTAACAGAAAAATTAAAACAGAACTTCTGAGAAATAAGAAATTTCCTCTATTACTACAGGAGTTAAAAATATTAAGTTAAGTTTTAGGACTTCAATTGATTGAACATGCTTTTTGATTATTAAAATTAAACATTAAAACAAAATCCAGAAAATTTTAAAATGGAAGACAAGATTAGTAAATAGTAACACTTTCGTTTGGTCCAAAAAACATAATTATGAAAATAATATACTTCCAATAAACTGAAAGTTTCATGATTTCAATTTAGACATGCTTTATTTATAAATAAATAAATAAAATTTAAACTGCATCTTTGAAACTAAAACCAGAAAAATTAAAAGACAGGAATTTAGAAAAACAAAAACCTTATTTAATTGAGCGCTGACTTAAACCATATTGGATATATATTGAGATGAATCTGAGCATCACTCACCCCTCCTCCTTCCTCTCGGACTCTGATGCTCTGCAGAAGTTCATTGATGATACTGGCGGCATGTTCGCAGCGGTCAGGAGGACCCATTATGTTAGCGATCTTATCTGGACCGGTACCGTCATCTACAGAGAGAAGAAATATGAAGTTATACAATACAATATCATAAAAAAAAATTGAGTTTAGTCAGAACCTGATAGTCCAAACAAACCTGGTTTAAACTGTATCCTCACGCCGGCATCGTTCTGAATCTTCTTTATCATCTCTCCACTTCGGCCAATCACAACGCCCACAGAGTGACGCGGAACAGGCACCTGTCCAATCAGAATGAGACGACATCACATTTCAAATGGCAAACAAGCCGCAACGTAAATGATTAAACCAATCACGCACCTCGATTCCTCCACCTATTCGAGAGCCGTAGTCATTTCTGTCAAAGCCGGGATGATCCCGCTCTCGCAAAATCTCCTCCACCATTTCACGCGCTTGCTAAAGAGAGAAAGGACAGACACGGACCCTGAGCGTCAAAACCTTAACCGGCTTGTTAAAGGTACAACAGGTAATAAAAGAGAAAAGACAAAATCAGGAATGGAAACAGGTGAAAGAAGAGGAGAAATGGAGAATACGGTCACACCTGGACTTTGTAAGGATCTCCAATGATGCGCAAAGGTTTGTCCATGTTTGGCCCCTGAGAAGCGTCCTGAATCAAAATCATCTTCACGCCAGCGCGCTCCTGAAACACAAACACGTTAATATGTTGGACAAGAGAAACTACCGGTTAATGCTTGAATTTCAGGGAATACGTAGTCCAAAAACTATAAGCAGCAAAAATTATAAAACAAATAAAAATAAGCTTTTTACATCTTGTGACCTCAATACAAGCTCATAGAAATGACTTGCATAATTATAATGGAAAACGTACAATATAACACTGTAACAAGTTACTATAGTTTATAAGTTTGAGATCAATTTTTTTTTTTTTTTTTTTTTTTTTTTTTTTTTAATCTCTTCTGCTCATAAAGGCTGCATTTATTTAATCAAAATCACGGAAATATTGGGAAATATTACTACAATTTAAAATAACAGTTTTCTATTTGAACATATTGTGTTATTGTAATATGTAATTTCTTCCTGTGATGAAAAGCTGAATTTTCAGCATAATTAGCGTCACACGATCCTTCAGAAATCATTCTAATATGCCGATTTGCTGCTCAGGAAACATTTCTGATTATCAATGTTGAAAACTGCCGAATATTTGTGAAAAAAAAAAAAAAAAAAAATTTCTCCAGCATTCTCTGATGAATAGAAAATTCAAAAGAACAGCATTTATTTGAAATAAAAATCTTGTATAACATTATAAATGTCCCTTTAGATCAATTTAATACGTCCCTACTGAATAAAAGTATTTCTTTAAACAACAACAACAACTAAGCCCAAACTCCCCATAATCCTCTAGACCAAGGCCTCTCTGCACTCACAGACAGGCATAAACTTTACCTGTAGCTGTTTAATGGTCTCTCCTCCTTTGCCGATGATAAGCCCTGCTTTTCCTGCCGGAACGATCATTTCCTGCATGTGGCCGCTCCCATTGGTCGACTCGTGGAAGGAGGGAGGTGTGCCCCGTCCCCGAGAGACAATGTCATCCAGCAGCATTTTAGCCTTCCTGCATGGACGGGTCAAAAGGTCAAAACAACACCAAACAGATCCACACTGCAGTTAAACATGCTAGTAAGCACAAACATACTGGATGGCTTCAGGGGGGCCAGTGAGAGAGACACTCCTGTCTGGAAGACCGCCGCTGTCTAAACACACAAAACCAACATGTTCCATCACGCCTCATACTTTTAAACACGCTCATATCAAAAACAGAGGAGAGAGAGAAGCCCACTTGACTCTTTTGAAGCAGTGTTTGACTCACCTGGAGCAATCTGAACTTTACAGCCAGAGTCCTGCTGGATCTTATTGATCTGCTCTCCACCCCGACCAATGACTACAAACAGACACAAACCTCATTCACTGAGTGTAGAATTATTATAATAAACAGATTTTAGCATGTCAACCTCTAGTAGAAGGGTGAATCTCAAAGAACATGTTCAGATCCATGTTTCAAACCTAACGGGAGTGCAATATGGACCAAAACCAAAAAAAAAAAAAAAAAGAAAGATTTTCTGGGATTATCAGTATTTTATCAATACCGATAATTAGACGATATTTTGTTTTTGATATTTTGTTGTGCTGATATCTTTAAGACTAACGTGGACAGACACCTAAAGTTTTTGATATTCTTCATATTCTGTGGTGATCAGTTCACAACATTGATAGAAATTAATCTTCTCAAATAAGTTTAAATTGATTTTACATTTAATGGGCATTTTTACCTTTATAATTTTTTAAAAAAATTTTTAATTTTTTTTAAAGTGTGCATTATATTTTGAGTCAAATTCTAGCATTTAATCAGTCAATTAGAATAAGTCATGTTACGATCCTTGGCATCGTTGTTTTTGTGTGTTTTGCTTTGTGTATGTGAGTGTGTATGTGTGCAGGGATTGGCTCTTCATCAAGGAACGTGACTGGTGGATCCTGAGGCAGGTGGCTTTAAAAGGGCGGCGCTATCAAAACATGGAGAGCTCACTTTGGTGTTTGCTGTTGTGGCGTGAAGAGCTCCGGATTCCACCTCCGTCAACAGATCACCAACGGCTTAGTGGTTATTGTTTGTAGTTGTTTCAATTCGTGATTTATACTAAGAAAATTCTCTGGAGTGTAGGAGAGGTCTGCTATTTATTTTGATCTGATTATGCGATGTGTTTTTGTTTAGGGAGTTAGGGAAGATCATTTGTATTTTCTTTTCTTTGTATTTAGGTTATTTATATATCTTTATTTTATTTAGTTCTTTTTGTTTGTTATTTTGGCCTTGGGCCTCTCTGAAGCTAATGCTCCTTATATTCCTTACATTGTTCTTTAATAAATTATTTAAATTTATGTCTTGTTTTGGTGATCTGTTGCCTGTGGCTGGAATCCCGTTAACATCATCCGTTCGCGTCTCACCCTATTAAAATGGGTCGTAACAAATGGGGGCTCGTCCTATGGTATGTATATTCCTTCTCGTTTGGCTTGTAATTAATAAATTTGATTGGCAGTTTCGTTTTGTGTATCGGGGAGAGGAATATAAAATGGAGTTCAGTATTGAGGTATTTCGACAGAAACCTTCTTATGAAATTTTAGGTTTATGTCGTAAAAACGATCTTTATGTGATCGCTGATTTTTATGACATCTCTATCACAAAAACAGCTCGTAAAAAAGAAGTGCGTGAGATGATAGAAGTGGCGTTAGTACAGCATGGTGTGTTATCAGCAGTTCGACCTCTTGAGAGTGATGAAGTGAATGTAGGTGAGGGCGCGAGTGGTGGAGAACAGGGCTCACTTAGTGGGTTGGGTACGGCAGATTTAAAACTGGCTATCCAGCTAAAACAACTTGACTTGGAAATTAAGCGTCAAGAGCATACAACACAGGTGCTATGCTTTAGGCAACGTGAATTAGAGACGCAGGTTGGTCAGCGGCCGCCTAGTGATTCTAGACCCGCACCTGCTCTTGTTCAAGCTAGTCAGGATTTGCATCAGACTGATAATTCTTTGCTGCCTATGTCTCCTGCCAGTCCGTCCGATTTTGATGTGTGTAAGCAGATTAATTTAGTGCCACCTTTCCGCGAGGCCGAGGTGGATTCGTATTTCGGCGCTTTTGAGCGCATTGCCATGGCTTTGCGATGGCCAAAAGAAGTGTGGCCTCTTTTGTTGCAATGTCGTTTGATTGGTAAGGCTCAGGAAGTCTGTTCTGCCTTGTCTATTAATGATAGTTTAGATTATGAAAAAGTGAAGTCCGCTGTGTTGAGAGCGTATGAGCTTGTCCCCGAAGCTTATCGCCAGAAGTTTCGTTCACATGCGAAATCTGCCAATCAAACATTCGTTGAGTATGCTCGTGAAAAATGTGTTCTCTTTGATAAGTGGTGCCAGTCGAGTAAAACGGTTAATTTTGAGCAGCTTCGTGAACTCGTTTTAATTGAGGATTTTAAGAATTCGTTGCCAGATAAAATAGTGATGTACTTGAGTGAGAAAAAAGTTTCCACTCTCGCCGAGGCCGCAGTGAGCGCTGATGAATTTGTGTTAACGCACAAAAATGTGTTTGTAGCACCTGCGCGGCGAGAATTACCGTTTTCTGCGAATTCCGATAAACCTAAAACATCTAAATTAACGAAATTGTCAGGATTATCTGACGTTCGTGAATGTTTTTATTGTCACGAGACGGGTCATTTAATTGCAGCATGTCCTGCTTTGAAAAAGAAAAATAAGTTTAGACAAGTGAAGACTGTTGGTTTTGTACGAACTATTGGTACGGAATCGTACGAAATTGAATCCGTTTTTGAACCTTTTACTGGTCAAGGTATGATCTCAATAAGTGGTTTAGAGGAGGACCAAGTCCCTGTTACTTGGCTGCGTGACACAGGAACGGCTCAGTCCTTCATTTTAGAAAATGCACTACCATTCTCGAAAGAAACGTACTGTGGCTCAGATGTCTTAGTGCAGGGAATTGAGATGGGAGTTATGAAGGTTCCCTTGCATAAGTTGCATATTCGTTCCGATTTGATAACTGGTTTCGTAAAAGTGGCGGTGCGAACAGAGTTACCTGTGAAGGGAGTTACAATGATCGTTGGGAACGATTTAGCAGGTGGAAAAGTACTTCCCGTTCCTGAAGTCATTGAGAATCCACTTGCTGCGATTTCTGCTTTAAGTAAAGATGCGGAAGACTTAACTGTGTTCCCTGCATGTGTGATTACTCGAGCCCAATCACGAAAGTTTCCTAATGTTGTTGATCTTTCTGACAGTTTTTTTGCTGATAAAGATTCTGACCCCGTTTCATTTCAGCCTGAGGTGTCCGTGTCTACATCGCTGTCCCCTGTTGGTGGTGCTGACGCTGATTCTGTTGATCTATTACGGTCTATCGATCGTGTAACGTTTGCTGCGGAGCAAAAACAAGATCCGTCGCTCGCATGTTGCAGAGATTCTGCTATCACAAGAGAGGATATTGTGAGTAAACCAATTGGTTATTTTTATGAAGATGGAGTTTTAATGCGAAAGTGGACACCTTCAATATCAGATAATTCAGGCTGGGACACGCTTTACCAGATGGTAGTTCCTAACAGTTTTCGTGAACAAGTGCTGAGTGTTGCGCATGATAATGTTGGCGGTCATCTGGGCGTCACTAAAACACTTTATCGAGTGATGCGTCATTTCTTTTGGCCTGGAATTAAATCTGCTGTTAAGAAGTATTGCCGATCTTGTCATGTGTGTCAAATGGTTGGAAAGCCTAATCAAGCTATTCCATCTGCACCTCTTAAACCGATACCAGTTATCGGTGAGCCGTTTGAACGCGTGATTTTAGATTGTGTAGGACCCTTACCGAAAACGAAATCAGGCCATACTTATCTGCTTACGCTTATGTGTGCAGCCACTCGCTACCCTGAGGCCATACCACTTCGTTCACTCAGAGCTAAAGCTATTGTGAAAGCCCTGACTCTTTTCTTTTCTACTTTTGGACTTCCAAAGGTCGTCCAAACGGATCAGGGAACAAATTTTATGTCCCGTCTGTTTAATCAGATTTTATCTCAGTTACATATCCAGCACGTTGTTTCGAGTGCCTATCATCCTGAGTCGCAGGGTGCCCTAGAAAGATTCCACCAAACGTTGAAAACCATGTTGAAAACTTATTGCACTGAATCTGAAAAGGAATGGGACGATGGGCTGCCTTTGCTTTTATTTGCCCTTCGAGAAACTGTCCAGGAGTCTTTGGGGTTTAGTCCCGCGGAGTTGATTTTTGGGCACACTGTGCGCGGACCACTTAAACTCCTAAAAGAAAATTGGCTGTCTGATGTGAAGTCCAATTGTAATCTGTTGGATTATGTTAGCTCATTTCGAGAACGCCTTCATAAAGTCCGTGATTTGGCTCAGTTAGCCCTGTCAAATGCTCAGATAAGAATGAAGAAATGCTTTGACAAGGATGCAGTGTCTCGTTCATTTGAGAAGGGAGATCAAGTTTTGGTTTTGTTACCACTCCCTGGCTCTGCTTTGCAGGCAAAGTTTTCAGGACCCTATGTTGTGGATCGGAAACTCAGTGACACTGATTATGTTATTGGTACCCCTGATCGGCAGAGAAAAACTCGGGTGTGCCATATTAATATGCTCAAACGCTATGTTGCTCGAGGTAAGGGAGAAGAGTCAAAAAGCTCTGTTGTCCCAGTTGCCTCTAGTGCTATGGTATCATCTAGCACGAATGACGATGGTCTATGCCTGCGAAGTATGCCCGTGTCTGGTGTCAGATTGAATAATTCTGAAATATTGTCAGATCTTAACTCTCATTTGTTGCATTTGCCCGAAGACCAGAAAGCTGACATTGTGACATTGATTCAGTCTTTTCTTGGGTTATTTTCTGATGTTCCGACTCAAACAAATGCAATTAAACATGATATTGAAGTGAATGAACATCCACCAATTAAACAAAATGCATACCGAGTAAATCCCGCCAAGCGAAAAATCATCGAGTCTGAGGTGAAATATTTGGTCGAAAATGGTTTAGCCGTTCCTAGTTCGAGTGCTTGGAGTTCGCCTTGTCTGCTTGTCCCGAAGCCAGATGGGTCTCATCGCTTCTGTACAGACTACCGTAAGGTAAATGCAATTACGAAACCTGACTCATTTCCTCTGCCTTTAATGGAAGATTGTGTAGATAATGTGGGCTCGGCTCGGTTTGTGACGAAATTAGACCTTTTGAAGGGTTACTGGCAAGTTCCCTTAACAGAACGGGCAGCCGAGATTTCTGCATTTGTCACTCCTGATAACTTCCTTAACTATACAGTGATGCCTTTCGGACTATGGAACGCTCCAGCAACCTTTCAACGCTTAATGAACACCATATTAGGCGATGTTGCAAATTGTAAGGTTTATTTGGACGACATTGTGGTGTTTTCGTCTAATTGGAGAGAACATGTGAACACATTATTTACTGTCTTCACACGTTTGCTTGATGCTTCCCTCACACTGAACTTGGCAAAATGTGAGTTTGCCAAGGCAACTGTTACCTATCTAGGGAAACAAGTTGGACAAGGTCAAGTACGTCCTGTTGCCCAAAAAGTGCAGGCAATTGTTGACTTTCCCGTGCCTCAGACGAAGCGCGAACTTCGCCGTTTCTTAGGCATGGCAGGCTATTATAGAGCCTTCTGTCGAAATTTTTCCGATGTTGCTTTGCCTTTAACTAATTTGCTTCGTTCCTCTCAAAAGTTTTTGTGGTCTGATGAGTGCCAACATGCTTTCAAATTTGTCAAAGCCCTTTTGTGTAGTGCCCCAGTGCTTTCTGCTCCGGATTATTCGCGTGGTTTTAAAATCGAAGTTGATGCCAGTGCCACCGGAGTTGGTGCGGTCCTTTTACAGGATGATGATGATGGTGTTGAGCATCCTGTGGCGTACTTTTCGAAAAAGTTTTTATTACATCAGAAAAACTATAGTACGATTGAGAAAGAGGCACTAGCTTTATTGTTGTCATTACAACATTTTGAAGTCTATGTTGGATCAAGTTCCATCCCAGTACTTATTTTTACGGATCACAATCCGTTGATTTTTCTATCACGAATGCGAAATGCTAATCAAAGACTTATGCGGTGGTCCTTGATTATTCAGGATTTTAATCTTGAAATTTGCTATAAAAAGGGTAAGGACAACGTATTAGCCGATGCCTTGTCTCGTTCTTTTGATTTCATTTAAAATCAACTAGAAGTTGATTCTTTGTGTGGGGAGATGTTACGATCCTTGGCATCGTTGTTTTTGTGTGTTTTGCTTTGTGTATGTGAGTGTGTATGTGTGCAGGGATTGGCTCTTCATCAAGGAACGTGACTGGTGGATCCTGAGGCAGGTGGCTTTAAAAGGGCGGCGCTATCAAAACATGGAGAGCTCACTTTGGTGTTTGCTGTTGTGGCGTGAAGAGCTCCGGATTCCACCTCCGTCAACAGATCACCAACGGCTTAGTGGTTATTGTTTGTAGTTGTTTCAATTCGTGATTTATACTAAGAAAATTCTCTGGAGTGTAGGAGAGGTCTGCTATTTATTTTGATCTGATTATGCGATGTGTTTTTGTTTAGGGAGTTAGGGAAGATCATTTGTATTTTCTTTTCTTTGTATTTAGGTTATTTATATATCTTTATTTTATTTAGTTCTTTTTGTTTGTTATTTTGGCCTTGGGCCTCTCTGAAGCTAATGCTCCTTATATTCCTTACATTGTTCTTTAATAAATTATTTAAATTTATGTCTTGTTTTGGTGATCTGTTGCCTGTGGCTGGAATCCCGTTAACATCATCCGTTCGCGTCTCACCCTATTAAAATGGGTCGTAACAAGTCATTTGGGCTTTTACCAATCAATTGAAATCAGTACGGACAAAATTAATCTTTGCAATGCAGAGGAAACACAGAAGCTGCATCTTAAGTAGCATTTAGATGTTTTTATACACAGTTTAATGCATCTCAGAGGGACATGAACGCATTCAACCTGCAGTTACAAATGCATAAATGTTTTGATATTTTAAACAAAACATTCAATACTGATATTTGAATGTATTTATATATATAAAAAAAAAAAAAAGTTATTTTAAATGTGAAATTAAAACAGCCAGTAGGTGGCAGCAAGTCACTGTTAATAAGAGTCGATTGAAATGAATCATTTAAACAGTTGATTCATTCAGGAACGAAACATGTTGCTCAGAGACGTAAAGCAGTGCTGTGGCTGTTCGGAATTATTTTTGTTAGCGAACAAAAACAGGAAATATGCTGTCTAAAACATAAGTCTCTTAGTTAACTTCTATTGAACTGTTGTATAAAATCAATATCACATTTGTAATCATCCTGATTTTTGAAAAAAAAAAAAAAAAAAAAAAAAAAAAAAAAACTCTTCGCGTGATATTGATTAACTATATGAAATATAAATGCATACATTTTCTGCCTTCATATCCAACCCTCTACGGACACTTTGGCAAATGAATCGCCATTGGCTTGTAAATTTTTTAGTTTACTTGGCAAACTGAGATATAGATAGAGAGAGCGATATATCTATATATATATTAGTGCTGTCAATCGATTAAAAAATTTAATCGCGTTAATCACAGTCCTGGACTGTGATTAATCATGATTAATCGCACATTTAAAATACTAGGATTTACCTGTAAATGTGTTGAAATAAAGAAATGGATGACAAACTAGTTTAAGGAAACAGAACCTTTCACACCTCCGCCAGGTATGAGACATAATCCTTATTATTCTTTTATCATTATTCTTTTGTTTTTATTCAGCCATTATCAGTCTTTATACTGGCAATAAAATGTTTACTAAGCCACATCGCTTCAATCCCAGTTTACATTTACCCAACTATTATCAAAAGTATTTCTAAATAAATACAACAAAACATTTTCTTGCGACCTTATGTGAGGTATTATGACAAAATGCATTAAGAAGAAGAATTGGACTGTTCTGCAGGTGCATTAGAGCTAATATTAGCATCATGCTTCATAAGACAATTTATGAGATTAATAGTACACTTTTACTCAGAACTCACTTTAAACCACCATCGAGTGTTAGTAATAACTTCCTTTTGCGATCACATGTGGAATTTGGTTGTTTACTGTTGTTAAAATATGCTATTTATAGCCTTTTATATCGCTGCACAAATTAGCATTTCAGATGTACACATTCATCTCAAGAAAATCACATACAAACCATATCCTATCGTAATCGTGTGTTTATTATCTTATATAATCTATAGTGGCTATTGTCATGTTCATTTCTGCTGTGTAATAGCCTTAACGTATGCTCTGCTGAAACTCACGTTGTTTGTGATGTTACAACCACCTCTCCGTTCTTAAATTGCCAGGTATACATTCCAACTATAATACACATTAGTATTTAAATTTTCATTTGTCTATATACACTTTGGGCGGCCGCGGTACATTATAAAATTAGCCCAAAAAACGCAACCCGCGGCTCTGTAATTTTTCCCGCGACTGTATTTTCAAAATAGCCCACTTGTGCCATTACCCTGACAACACTGGTTCACTGAGACCTCATCACACAATGATAGATAACCTTCCGCGCTGCGATGACGGGAAGTAGTTGGGGTCAAACCTTATCAAACGATTAATTTGCGTTAAAATATTAACGCGTTAAAGATTTTAGATTAATCGCATGCGTTAACGTTGACACCCCTAATATATATATATATATATATATATATATATATATATATATATATATATATATATATATATATATATATATATATATATATATATATATATATATATGACTACACGCCCATAAACAGAGAGAGGGAGAGAGACCATTCATGCTTTCAATCTGTATGTTAAACTCTAATTCATTAGGGAATAGGCTCTCTCAACTCAAGGTATATAATGATTGTAACGTGCTGAAATATTAATATAATCGAATGTACGGCACTTATTAACATAATAGTCCATCGATTAGCATAAATCAATTGCTCATAAGGCTAGGACACCAAAAGTGAGCATGAACATCCCAGATAGCAAGCACATTCGGGCCGATTCCGGCTGACATGAGACACTGTCGGCTCAATCTCGGCATCGGTAAGACAAGACAATGGGCCAGAGCCGTGCCGACTCTACAAAACCCTTCTGGCTGTCAGACGGCTTTTTCGCTATGGGCCGATCTCGGTTGAAAGCTCCGCACTCGGTGTAGTTGTGTATCTACCTTCGGCCTGAGTTCGTTTTGTCACAGTCAGGCCACTGCTAGCTCTAGATTAAGGAAATCAGCCGCCTGAGAAAAAGTGGTGTTCTTCTGTTGTCTATGACAGCTTTTAGGTGCGTAATTGGCAGCGCCACCCTCTGGTTACATGAACGCGTCACCACCACCACAGCACCGAAAACGTGGAGAATTATTGTCCAAAAAAAACAAACAAACACCCGCACAGCCTATTCGATATTCTATTATTAAATCAACTAATTGAATATTCGAAAATCGTGACCCATCCCTAATTTTTATTTATATATATATATATATATATATATATATATATATATATATATATATATATATATATATATATATATATATATATATATATATATATTTTATTTAATGATAGAACATTAGTAATTAGAATTTAAACTTGGTAACCATGTATGAATGCATATTAGTCATTTTAACTGAACTTCAGAATGGTGGTGGTGCTTTTTTTGGTCATTCAGTGTTTCTGTAAACATTAAAAAAAAAAAAGGAAAAAAAAAACTAACAATATTTATAAGATAATATTACGAATTCTAAGAACAATATAAAACACACTAAGGATTAACGAGCTGTTGAATTCATGAATATTAATCAGGTTGTGTGCATTTGCTTGAACTGATTTGGTGAAATCAAAACAGGGACAATAGCCGAGAGCCAGCCAATGAGATTGTCCTTTGTGCATTAGTCCCACCCACTACCAGAGAACCCGGAAGCTCTTAAAAGCTGAAGAATCAAAAGGAACTCCGTTATTTTGACAGGAAAATACAACAAAGAATATCGTTTACATGTAGTGCGTCAATTCTGCATGTTATGGAAGACTCTCTCTCTCTCTTTGCATGTGTGTGAGACAAAGCGACGGAGAGTCGTGCGCCTTCACACTGGAGTTTACGGTACGTCAAATACAGGTGTGCTGTGCATCCATTCAGATGAACTGAAAAATAGCACAGATCGCTTGACGGAGAGTGAAACTCTGAAGCGCTCAGTCAGTGTGTTCGGCGAGTGAAAATATATCTGTGCTAAACTTACTTAGCCTCCAACTCACATACTGGTGAGTAAAATCTGAGAATTTATTAGCCAGTGGCTAATGTTAGACATCATTTAGTCGCCCAGAGTGAAGATTTAGTCGCATATGCGAGTGATTTACTCGCAATGTAGAGGGCTGATATCTTGAATTTTGTGATCATTCTAAATGTATTTTAATAGACTGAATCATGCAGTGAAAGAATGCACTGTAAATGCACACACGCACTTTTAACTATGGTTGGTTATCGTTTGAATTTGATCAATTCAGATTCTGCTTATCGATTCAGATTCTTTTCGATTCCCAGTTTTAATTCCAATGGGATTAAAAAAAAAGAAAAAAAAGAAAAAGAAAACATTTATCCTGTGTCTCTTTTTGCAAACCATTTAGTTGCAGCTGAGTACCATGAACAAAAATCAACAGGCTACATAAAAACTGGACTCTTTAAGAGCGGTTTGTGCGCAAAATAGAGCTGCATGATTCTGGATAAAGAGTCCCCCCGCTTATTAGTGAGCAAGGTCCTGGCAGATCGCTAGGTCGGGTCCTCACAGATGAAGAAGAAAAAAAAAAAAAAAAAAAAAAAAAAAAAAAAAAAAAAAGCGCACAGGAATCTTCTTTTAATTTAGTTTTACAACAAGTATCTGGTGGGGTATGTATTTTTTCAAAAACACCTTAGAAAACCTGAGTCGGGGCTGAGTACCAAAACAAACTTCTAGCCAATCAGCAGTAAGGGGCATGTCTACTCATGAGCGCTCAGTGCACATGACGGACATTAGACGAGCGATGACAGAAAGATACAGATGGCGGATGATAAAAAAAAAAAAAATAAAATAAAAAAACATAAAAAAAAAAAAACAAGAGGGGAAAACATCTGCGGAACAAACCGTTGAAAATCACTTGAAATTTGTGTCAATACGTCATAAATAGAACGCGGCAGCAGTTTACTGTGCAGCCAGTATAGACAGCATCACTGATTATAATGAGTCCTACAGTATTTTGTCACGCCGCTCGCGTCCAGTGTAGACACGAAGTTACGATAAGGCAAGAAGTAGGACCCGTGTAAATATCGGATCAGCTTTCCAGCGCTGGAGAGAACTCAAGGAGGGGAAGGCCTGCGATCGGACGCCAAGGTTGCTTTGTTTCTTCTCGATAGGTGAGTAACATTGGTTTTGCTTTGTTTCACAGAACTAATCGTTGCCTGGGTTGCGTAGGCTACGTATGTGTGGGGCAGAGCTATCAAAATAGGGGACAAGACTCTTTTGGGGTAGGGGCGTGTTTGTTTTGGTGATTTGAAATATCAACAGTGGCTACCAGAAATCACTTACCCCACCTTTAAGTAATATACAATACACATAATATAGTAAGAAAATAAACTTAAATGTTATCCATATATACATTAAATATACATCTTTAAGTATTAGATTATATATTTTATTATTAAATGTTAATTATTAATACTGTAAATAAACTAACATACAGATTTAACATACTATATTCAATAGTTTTTAAACTTTATAACATTTACTTTCATAATTATTTTTTAAATAATATACAATTTATATGTAGATTAACGCACAATGAGTAAAAATTCAATCAAGTAATTAAAAAACAATATATTTAAAAAAATATATATATATATATATTTTTTTTTTTTTTGGTTTTGGGAAGAAATATGATCTCGACTGATATTCTACCAGGAAAGCTTGAGTACAGACCAGTGTATGATGGGTAATATGAACTTACTGAGCCCAACCATGCCATCAGGGACTCTGTACTCTTCTGTGAGAGTCGAGGGACGTACACTACAAAAAGACAAAAACAAACAACAGTCAGGAAAAGTACCAGCAGACAAATACATTCAGTTCTTAGTAACTTGTGGCCGGGACGAAACCCTTTTCAGAAAAGTTGTCATGAATTCATGCGATAAAATGATACACATTTAGATAGACGTCTTTAGTCTCAGCACATCTCATTGATTTTTGAGTGGCCCGCAATGGGTTTCGTATTAAAGACACCACATTAAGGTAAAAATAGTCCAACTTTTACAAGAGCACCTCAAGACCCCTGTATTTGGCTTAACATGTCTGATGGAGTCAGTGGAAACTGAAACCAGCCTAATTATACAGGCCTGTGTAGTTATTCCTGCCTTCCCAAATGCTCCGATCTGAGATCTGTTCTAATGACTCTGATCAGAGCGCACACGAGGACCGTCTTACCTCTGCTGGGAAAGAGCAGCCAGCTGGGCTCCGATAGCTGTGGATGAGAAAGGGATAAAAATCACTGCTCTAAAAATACACAGACATTTGCTTCGAGTCACTAAAAGTGTGTGTGTTTATAGGAGTAAAAATAAAATAAAATAAAATAAAAGCAGCAAAGAAAGCCGTACACAGGGCTGAAGTATTGTCTCTGTCAGATGCCATCTTCTTACTTTCAGGTTGATCTGAGGGGAAAAACACAAGAACAGCTCAAAAACAATCTCAGGAGAGTCAGACGGACAGATCCAGAGCGCGTCTCTCTGCCGCCGTACCTCCGTCCTCCAGCGATCGCTTCTGTGCCGCGAAGGGATAACTCTCCGCTCCGCCGTTATTGCTCATGGGGGGACCTGTGACGTCTCCGCCGATCTTTGCTGCAATCTGGAAAATACAAAAACACACGTTGAGGGAAAAAAATAAAAAACACACCAAAACTATACAGCAAAATCAGCATTAAGTTACAACACTAACCAAGAGTAATATATTGTACTTTTAAATAGCAAGGAGATACTACTAATGGCTTGTCACATTATACTTTTTCCATATATTTATCCATTGCAATACATGCGCTATTGTTTAAAGTTTAAGGTCAGCAAGATATACAGGTGTTTTTTTTTTTTTTTTTTTGAAAGGCTCTTCACTCACCAAAGCTGCATTTATTTGATCAAAAGCTGTAAAGATCTAGTATTTTATTACAATTTAAAACGACACTTTTCTATGTAAATATACTTTTAAATGTTACTTTTTTCCTGTTATCAAAGCTAAATTTCCAGTCTTCAGTGTCACATGATCCATTTAACCATTTAGCAGACGCTTTTCCAAATGAGGACAACAGAAGCGATCAAAACCAACAAAAGAGCAATAATATGACAAGCCTCGGTGATCCTTCAGAAATCATTCTAATATGCTGATTTAATGTTCAAGAAACACTTCCTATTATTATTATTATTATTATTATTATTGGCATCATCGTTTTCTTCATCAGGGTTACACAGGACTTGATTCTTCTCTTTTTATACACTTTTTTTTGGACAAACACTATTGTTTTCCACGGTATTCTTTGAAATATCTTAGGAAAACAAAACAAAGCTCTCTAAAACCACTGCTGTAGCCTAGTAATTGCCACAATTTGTGTATATAACGCTGTTTTTAGCATGACACAATGGTGCTAACGTTAGCATGTTTTACAGAACATGTGCCCAATAATACCACGGCACTAACATGATGCGTGTTCAAATACATTGTATTACCATGTAACTATTTGTAAGGGCACCGAAGGAAAAAAAAACAAGGTTAATACGATGTTCGTGGACATTTACAAAGCTAGTAACGTTACCATGTTAACTCCGTGGACTAACGTTACCGTATAAGTCTATGGTGCGTGAAGATAATCATTATATACACCATGCTAAACACCAAAGCACGTGCTAGCATTTCTCTACCAATGCAACGTTACCGTATTCGTTTGTAATGGTAAAGTTTAACCACATATTGTTGGTGTTCAAAATCAGACGCTCGTGCTAACGGACGATTACCGGCTCATGTGCCGCGGCCCGCGCGCTGACCCACAAACGCGGCCCGCAGTGCGGGTCTCTCACCTGCCGCGCGCGCTCTACCGCGTCGGCGAACGCGTCTTTCTTGAGTCCACCGGCTCCTAGAGCCGCTCCGGCGCCGGGAGGCGGCACCGCGCTGTACTCAGACATGCTGTCCGTGCGGAGGGTGAAGAGTGCGGGATACGGCGGAGAGCTCTAGGCCGGGCGAAGGTGCGCAGACGCGGGAAGACGAGGGAGACAAACGCATGGGAGGGACTAAAGGCCTGCGGCTCTGAAAGCGGCCTCCTATAGGCGTTCTTAATGAGTGGCTGTTGCGAAAACCAATCAGAGGGCAGCTGGAGGCGGGCGTAGCGTGAGCATTGGACCATTTGACCCAATGAGTGGAGACGGTTTTTAAGGAGGGCTGACCGACGCGCAGAGCTTGCCAATCAACGCTCAGAAACACATCGAAATAGACCAATGAGGTTCAAGAAAACGCTGATAGACAATGATGGACGTTTAGATCAGCGTATAGGCTCTTTAAGACCGTTTAACCTTGCTGCTCACTGCATTTTCTTGGCATTTAGTGAAAAATACACGGTGCGTTCCAAACGGATAGTTATATCGCCCTCCGAAGGGCGCTTCGGAGTGAAAACAATCATGGCCGCCATATTGAAGGGTCGTTCCAAACCGAAGTGCTCAACACTGGCCACTTTAAAGAGCCCTTCTGAATGAAGGATTTCGAAGGGTACAACTGATGGACACTTCGGCCCCCATGATCCTTTGCGCTGATGTCCCAAATGGCACACTTCATGCGCACTTTCGGTCTTGAGGACTTACAATGGCCGCCGCGTGCGCGTGTCTGTTAAGTCCACGAGACAGTAGGGTGTCCCATTCGTCATTTTAGCGCGCAGAAGGGTGCTCGCGAGCGCCCCCTATGCGCACTTCTGCTGAGCCTGCGAGCTGCGCAGCAGACTTCTACCCGGCAGTCAAAGCGGCATTACGTCACGAAAGTGCGGACCCCGAGGTTTAGGGTGCCATTTGGGACAGGGCCCATGATGACGGCCCCTCCGTGTGGGCACGGGATGATGACGCAAAGGGCACTTCAAGAAACAGTTGTTTGGTTCTCAAACGGGGACCCCACACCAGTGCACATTTTGTCCTGGGGACCCCACACCAGTGCACATTTTGTCCTGGGGACCCCACACCAGTGCACATTTTGTCCTGGGGACCCCACACCAGTGTACATTTTGTCCTGGGGACCCCACACCAGTGCACATTTTGTCCTGGGGACCCCAAACCAGTGTACATTTTGTCCTGGGGACCCCACACCAGTGCACATTTTGTCCTGGGGACCCCACACCAGTGTACATTTTGTCCTGGGGACCCCAAACCAGTGTACATTTTGTCCTGGGGACCCCAAACCAGTGTACATTTTGTCCTGGGGACCCCACACCAGTGCACATATTGTCCTGGGGACCCCACACCAGTGCATATTTTGTCCTGGGGACCCCACACCAGTGCACATTTTGCATGTCTCCCTCATCTAACACGCCTGATTCAACTCATCAGCTCATAGTAGAGACCGTATGCCTTGTCCAGATACCCACACTTGTGGGGTTGTGGCTAGAAGGGATATGTATCCGACCGGAAACTGATAATGAATTTAGTTTTCTACCTATTAGATTGTGTTTTATTAACGTCTACACCAACCCCAACCCTAAACCTACCCTTTACAGTAATGTAAAAATAGTAATTGTTGTACAGTGTGACAAAAATTATGCTGTATTGATGTGTGCATGCCCAGTAGCGCATTTCCGGTCGGATACGTATCCCTTCTAGCCTTCACCCACTTGCGGTCTTTGCACTTGACCACTTGACAACTTATATGACGTATTTCCTGTATTTGGCCCAAGTGTTCAAGTGAGGATGAAGACCACAAGTGTGTGTCGAACTTTTCATTACGTGATGGGACACACTTATAGTGTTGTAAAAATGCAAGTGTTTACATAGCTTTATTTTAATTTTAAATACTTTGTATTTTAAAATCAACTTCTAAATGTCTGTTCAGTAGTCCCTATAACCAGGGCCGTACACAGGTTTTTATAAATACCAAGGAGGGTATTTTCTCCTCCGAGAAAATTTAGATTTTCCTGACCTGCATGTGTGCATTTTAAGATGTTTTAAGGCTCATAAATTGGATAATAATATAGGTTTAAAACCAACTCAGTGGGCAGTAGTAGTATAAATTATTTTTCAAGATAAAAGATTCTTAAGCATGAGAATCAGATTAAATGTTGCAATGAATGATCCATGCTACAAACTGGAAATAGAGAAGATATAGTTTGTTTATGTTTATGAATTTAATAAACTCAATTATCCTGGTAGCCTTCAGTAAAATCACCTCTAAAATGATTAAACATGAATCTTATTATTATTATTTTTTTATTCACACAGACAGAAATTAATCTTTTCCAATAACTTTAAACTGATTTTTACATTGTATGGGCATTTTTACCTTTATAAAGCCATTTTTCTAAAAGTGTCCATTATCTTTTGAGTCAAAGCCTATTTACACACTGTTTAATGCAAGACATGAATGCATTAACCTGCAATTACAAATGCATAATTAATGTTTCGATATATTAAACAGAAAACGTTGAATGCTGATATTTGAAATGATTTAAAACATGAAAAAAAAGTCTCTTAATTACCTTCTTGTTTGTTGAGGTGTTGTAAAAAATCAATATCACATTTGTAATCATGGTAGGCTAATTCTAGGAGAAAAATGGCGTGTGTGAAATTGATTAACTATATGAAGTGGTATAAATATATACATTTTCTGCCCCCATGTCTTGAATTTGTGATTATTCTAAATGCATTTTAATAGACTGAATCATGCAGTGAAAGAACGCACTCTAAATGCGCACATGCACTAGTCTAGACTTCACGTAATGTACGCGTGCACTCTGTAGGGCTGTTTTGAGTGGTTTTTGCAAAACACTCGATAATGTCAAATTGCACATTGTTAAATCAACAATTACAATATTATCGCAGATGATATATATCGCACACCCCTACCGCTGAGGCATCTCAGATGAGAAGATCTGTTATCTTGGCTTTTTATCCTTGGAGCACCAAAGCAGAATTAATATGAGGTAATTATTTTACAACTTCTGTCCTCTGAAAAATACCGAGGTCTGGACCTCGGGGACCTCAATGGTGGGTACGGCCCTGCCTATAACATGACATAATTTAATTTGTGGTGCTTCTAATTAAGTGATAAAAAAGCAGTTGCAAATGTTGTACAAAATAAATATCACCACTACTCATCTTTGCACCAATAAAACGTAAAAGCACTGTTTTTCTACTAAAAATAACCCAACCAGTAACCCAACTATGGGTTGGTATAGCACCTTCCCATCTGTGGGTTATTTTAAGTTACCCAACAGTTGAGTTAATTATTTATATTAATTCACATCAGTGTTTTTTATAAAATTACTTAATAAAACTACATTATAAAACTACTTTGTTTTCAAATACAGATTTTGTTTATTTAAATATGCAAATAATACATTTTTAACAAATATATTTTTAAATGTAAAACAGTTTTAGTAAGCACTGTAAATTCATACTGTAAATGTTTACATTTAGTAGTGCTATTTAGTAGTGCAGTAGCATATGGATGTGCTAATGGACAGCCTAAAAGAAACAAAAATCCAATTTTGAGACTTGAACTTGTGTAGAATTTTGTGAACAAACACTTGAATTCTATGGAAACCTGTGTGCGCAGATTCCGTGTGGGAATCTTTATTTTACTGTAACACATACAAGCATTCTATCTGAATATATAAACGCAGTCAGTGATAAAACACAGAGTACATTGACCTAGAAGTGACTCTATCAAAAAGTCTGTTTTGCTTAGTCCTATTGTTCTATGAGTCAAAAATCACAAAAACAAACACCCATAAGGCTTTCTGCTCCAAACCGTAGGCTACAGTACTGCATGCATTGAGAATAACAGCTTTATAAACTGAGCTCCAAGGCTGCGTCCCAATTCAGATACCTACACTACACACTAAAAAGTACAGAGTAAAAGTACTTCTGAGTTTGTAGTAAGATGTAGTAGTAAGATGACTGAGTTTGTAGTACACCAGTGTTGGGTCATTAATTGTGTATCGATACCACTTATCTACTGTTTGCTTGTTAGTGTTAACATCTAGCTAAATTCATAACCTTAAAATAACTTTTGTTAAAATCACATACAGTAAACTTAAAAACTGCTGGGGCAACTTCTGCCTTGCATTCCTCCATACTTTTCTTTACCTGAAACAGTCGAAAGAAAACCATCATAAACTTTACACTGGGTTGGGGGCAACATTAGCTGAAAAAAAAAAAAAAAAAACATGCATGGATGCATGCTTCGAAAAAATTCCACTGAAAAAATACACCTTTGGCATATTATTGTGAAGGCCTTGTTCATGAAACACAAGCACAATTAATGTCTCTGTGTAAATAAATAGTCATGAGATAAAAATGTACACAAAAATGTGTTTCATGAGTGAGACCTAACACTATTTAGGGTGGATAATATGCAAATTGGAACGCAGTGCAGGATTTTGGAATCAGTTAAAGGAATAGTTCACCCAAAAATGAACATAAGCTGAGACTGTACTCACCCTCAGGTTATCCAAGATGTAGATGAGTTTGTTTCTTCATCAGATTTGGAGAAATATAGCTTTATCACTTGCTCACCAGTGGATCCTCTGCAGTGAATGGGTGCCGTCAGAATGAGAGTCCAAACAGCTGATAAAAACATCACAATAATCCACAAGTAATCCACACAACTCCAGTTCAAACTGTGTGTTTATAAGAACTGGACTGTTTTCACCTGTAAACACTGCTAGATCTGTGCATATTTCTCTCCTGATTCAGACAAGATGACTTTTTCACTGCAGAAAGCAATATTATGGATAGAGGACTCATATTTTAGCTGGAAACAACAGTTTGAAGTTAAAAATGCCTTAATAATTGATTTGTTTCTTACAAACACGCAGCTTTCGGCTGCTCAATGCATTAACTGATGGACTGGAGTGGTGTGGATTACTTGTGGATTATTGTGATGTTTTTATCAGCTGTTTGGACTCTCTTTCTGATGGCACCCATTCACTGCAGAGGATCCACTGGTGAGTAAGTGATGGAATGCTAAATTTCTCCAAATCTGTTCCCATGAAAAAACAAACCCCTTTACATCTTAGATTGCCTGAAGGTGAGCAGATTTTTAGCTAACGTTCATTTCTGGGTGAACTATTCAATCTGAGTTACGGAATCTTCAGTTGAGGATTCTAGAACTCTTGATTGGTTGGCATGGTGATTTCGGAGCACACAGGGTTTCAGTACAGTAGAAGAGGCGTATTACTGGACCACAGATAAAACATACACGTGTTTCTCGAAACTGAGGCACTTTCAGTTGTACTGTAAGTTCAGAGGGAGGACGTTAGTTTATTGTCCATTCCCATTTGGAGTTCAGTAGTGTGCACTGGGTTAAACACACACACACACAGACACACACAGTACAGTACAGCACATGCTCACACAGTCTCCCACATGCAAGCGTTCATTTTACCGCATCCAGAGGGCCGTACCCTGTATATCTGAATATCAGGGCCCTGTTGACCAACAACACACATGAAGAGCACATCATGAACCTCAGTAATTCAGGATTGGGTCAGAACAGCACCTCTTAGATTCTGCATATTTCAGTGTTTGGATTCAGTTCATCGTTCTTCCTCACATCCAATGTTTTTTTGGTGAACATCACTCCAGTGATTTAATATATTGTAGGCTTAAATAAACAAGTCTTTGATTGTATTTTTCTACACACACATGACTTGTCTTTCTCTCTCTGTCAGGTTCCCACTCCCAGTACTTTCCTCATGTGCTCGTAGACGACGTATGAGATGCTGACCGCTGGGATGACCTTGAGGAAGTTGGGAGCGATGCCTCGATAGAGTCCCACCACACCTTCCTGAGCCACGATATTCCTGAAGAGGGTCAACATGGACAACTGAGGAGCTCCCTTCACTGACGCTGAGGAACCAGAAGAGGAAATAGTATCTTAAATACTTATGATACCAATAAACCTTCAGAATTAGTGGTATTTTAGTATCAATAGTATATTATTATAGTTTTATTTATATTTTGAATGTTTTTATTTTTATATTTTAATTTTAGTAATTTTGTTGTGTAATTTTGTCATTCATATTAGTCTTTGTAAATATGTCTATATAGTTTTTTAATTTTGGTTTTAATTATTTGAGTACTTGAAGCTTAACTAAACAAAATGAGAAAGGTTGCCTTGGTAACTACACAGTAAAAACTGATTTTTCAAAGTTATAATAAAACGAAGCTTATTGGAGTATGTTTTACAAGAAAATACTATTTCAGTTTTTCAAAAAAATGTAATGCTTAATTCAGTGTGTTACTTGCCATTTCTTTGTGATTGTAAAATTTACTAGTAATTTCTGAACGAACATTTTTTTTGTGTGTAGCTAAAATGTTATGTTTTATTTCAATTAATGTTTATTTTATTTCAAGTTGTTTTTGTTTACAGTTTTAGTTTTAGTTAAGGATAACAGCAACTTTTCTGAATCCAGGGATATCACTTTAAAAACACTGGAAAGAAATATATAGAAATGTGCATAAAAAAAACGTATGCGGTCAAATGAGGTGCATAATTGTGCATTTGATAAGAAGACATCAGGTGTTTGAATGCAAGATAACATAGCCGCGTTTTTATTGCATTTTGTCTGCACACTTTGAGCAGCAACTCAACAACTATGTGAGGGGAAAATAACCCACATGTTTGCAGTGACGTAATATTTTATTAGTGATACTTTTTTACCAGTTTCCTATGAATTGACTATATTATTCTCAAATATTTTATGTGATAATCCATTTTTCCACACAAGTTAACATTTGTAGCTTGGGAAGGAAGCACAGCTCTTGTCTGATTCTGTGTGTGTCTCACCCTGCGCCTGCATGCGTGTTCGGATGAGGGCGAGCGGGTAGGATGCCAGCTGACCGCAGGTGCTGGACACTGTGCCGCAGCCCACCAGCACCAGGACGCCCGGGCAGGGCGAGCCCTCTGTGTGTCGCTGCAGCCAGGCGTTCTTCAGCGTCTGAGAGAGGAGACAGTGTGAGAGACAGCCTTTATGAAGGAATCATTCTCAACACAAACACACACACACCTCGTAGACAGCGAGGTCTATGCCAGCGTATGGGATGATGCCCAGCATGTTGGGCAGGTATCCTTTATAAAACGCCAGAACACCCTCCTTCTGCAGAATCTGCTTAGCGCAGTCCGCCACACTAGAATACTGGCCTGTTTTACGAAGAGTAAGACGAGTCTTCAGCACCTACAGAATGAAGAGACAGACAGAAACAGAGAAAATCAATGTAGAGTCATGAAGACATGAAAACAATCACCGTTGCCACAAAAAAAAAAAGTTTTTGACATTGATAATGATCAAAAATGTTTCTTGACACCAAATGAGCATATTAGAATGATTTCTGAAGGATCATGTGACACTGAAGACTGGAGTAATGATGCTGAAAATTCAGCTTTGATCACAGAAATAAATTACATTTTACAATTTTTTTTAATGGTAAAACTATTTCACAATATTACAGCTTTTACTGTATTTTTGGTCAAATAAATGCAGCCGTGGTGAACAGAAGAGCCGGTTTTCAAAATTTACAGACTCCAAAGTTTTGAATAGTAGTGTACTAATTGTTGTTAGTGTAAATTCAAAAAATATTTTTTATTAAATATTAAAATAATTTATAATGTGTAAATGAAAGAAATATATATATATATATATATATATATATATATATATATATATATATATATATATATATATATATATATATATATACACACACACATTTTTAACTAACAAATATATAAACTATATTCTTGACAAGTATTGTTTATGGTGATTATTATTAATAAATGTGATTATTTATTAAAGATATATATATATATATATATATATATATATATATATATATATATATATATATATATATATATATATATATATATATATATATATACATACACACACACATATATATTTATAACACTGCTAATGCCAACATTTTTGAAAACACTTTGTTTTACTTAAGTCCATTGTCTTTCCAGGTCTCCACTTCACACTCCATTAACCACAGCCATTCACAGCTCACTGCTTTATTCTTAAATGGGCCGCTGAATGCAGAACGCTTTCTTTAGTGTGCTTGAACTTTACGTGAGGCCTTTGGTAATGTGAGCAGACATGCAGACCTGTGTGTGTGTGTTATGACAACGAGGCCTTGACATATAGTGACCTTGACGTTCAGGGTGTGCAGGAACCAACTGTCATGACTAGTGTGTGTGTGTGTGTATGTGTGTGTGTGTGTGTGTGTGTTTACCTCCATAGGGTATATGACAGTTTGAGCCGTAGCTCCAGCCAATGATCCAGCGACGAATCTCTCATGAACTTTCAGAGTTCCTCCCTCTTTACTGCCTCTCATCAAGCATTTAATCTGCAGACACACACACACACAAAAGTGGGCTGAGTTTTGAGTCGCTGTCCACATGGGCTGAGTGTAAAAGACAGAGTTGTACCTGTTCATAGGCCAGGAATTTGATGGCTGTCTCTGGCGCGATCTTCAGCACATTGATGCCGTTCCCCCTCCACAGGGCAGTGAGGCCGCCCTCCTTCACCATCGCATGCAGACTGCGCCACACATTACCCTTATCAGAGCTCTGGCCGTGGACCTGACCATCAGCACATAATTCAGATGATTTTTTTAATGTAAAGCTTCAGTCTAACTAGATTATAATTAAACCAAAACACACCTAAACATAGTAACTAAAAAAAAAAAAGTTCAGTTGCAGTGTCTCAAATACCCTCCAGGTGGTGCTGTGGTTCAGTGGTGCTGAAAATATAGTGCGCAACAGTTGGGTTCAGAAAGTAAAAATTTCTTTCATTTTATCTACAAAGGAATTGATTTTTAATAGTAACTCATAAACCTTTAAAGACAGACCTACTGTGAGCTCCAAAGTTGTTGATCGATGGTTTATGTTTTTGTTGAAGCAATCAGCCCACATTATTTTGTCTTATTTTTTAAATAATCATGTTCAACAGTGGTGAAAAACTACATTACCCATAATTCTGCACAGACTCTCTACCAATCAGAGAATCGTAGCAAAAGAACACTGCACTCTAACTAAAATGCTTACTCGCATAATATGCATATTTTGCAATAAAAATAAAATACGCTTCTATATACATAATCAACATCTTTAAATCCATAGTTTCATATCTCTCCTGTCATTCACAATGCTTTACAGAATTGTAGTTTTTTCTTTCATTAATGCTGCTAAATACACAGTATTGTACCTTTGTCTTTTTGTCTGATTTTCAAATACTTTTTAACTGAATCTAAAAAAATCTAAAAAAAAAAAAGAAATTGTTACCTGAAATGAAACAAACATTAATTGAAAAAATTAATTTACAAAAATCTTAAACTTATTTCATTTCAGCTAGTTGCCAAAGCAACACTTCTCATTTTCTTTTAGTTGAACTTGATATACTAAAATAACCAAAACTGAAATAAAAAAAAATTATAAAAACTGTATAGGCATATTTAAAAGAAAATAAAAAAATTAAACTAATAAAAATTACAAAAGCACAAAATTACTAAAACTTTAAATAAAACAAAAACAAAATATAAAAATAAAAACTAATTCAAAATTGTATTATTATTATTTTATAAAATATACGATCATGGATGCTTGTAGTTAGTTAGACGCCTTTCATCTTATAGAAATTTCTATTATCCTTGTTCACACAATAGAATCCACCAAAGAGGAAAAAACTCAATTTCTGAAATTCGTTTCCTATGTATCCAAATAAACAGTTTGTTGATTTGAACATGCACTGAGCATGTTTTTTGCACTTTATAAGGATAAAGAAGACTGCTAGTATCTCAGCATGTAATTTTTTGTCCTTATTTTCTTTTTTGACACCCCGTTCACACAAGCCACATCTTTTGCTAGATTTTATTGCTGGAGCTACTTTGAAAGTATCTTGAAGAGCAAACCTCGAAAGGAAACTCTAAACGGGAAACTGGCATTAAACGTGCATCAAAGATCAGATGGTTTCATTGTTTGAAGACGGAAAGTGACTGATCCCAGACCAGCGGCGTCTCACCTGCAGAAAGACCTTGAGTCTGTCGAGCGGCGCGGTTCCTGTTCTGGACACCGATCCTGCCACGGCTCCTGCCATCAGCTGCCGCCACACAAACCCTGACTGCTTCTCCTTCTCCGAGAACTCATCTGGAACCGTCAGATGCTCTCCGATGTCCAACATCTACACAAATACACAACAGTGGAGTTACAGAAAGAAAGAAGTTACTTAATTTATAGTCATGAAAACCTCACTGTTTCAGTTTTTGCTTCTTACCACCGAGTGTTTCCAATACTGAGCGATTTCCTCCATGTTGTGCAGAGGGTTAAACAGGAAGTGATCTCGCCACTCGAACCAGTCGATGGTCATGGAATGGTCTTTGTCGATACTGTACCAACACACATATACTGCATGTCAGAAAATCACACCTGAAAAGCACTTTACATACAAGCTAAGTACAAAAAGACACACCTTTGCAGGATTTTTGCGGCCTGCTCCAGCGTGACGTCCACGCCGAGATTGTGTAACGACTGCTGGATCTCCCCGACGTCCAGCTCACCTACAAAACAAACAATGTGTTACTGTACTGAAATGTGAGATAATAGATCTTAAGACTGACTTAATGGAATTGATGCTAATGCTAATATGAGGTACAGATGCTAACAGTGATGTAAAAGTGCTAACAGCAATATCATAGCTTCTGATGCTAATATGATGTTATAGAAGTTAAGAGTATTTAGGCACCAGTGCTAAATTGAAGATATAGCCACTAAAACCGTTGCAATTAGCATAGTTGCTAATGTTACTGTGATGGTACAGATGTTAACAGTGATATAAAATCACACATGCTAATGCTAATATAAGGTTATAGATATTATGTTATGTAATGGGATAGATTGTAGGTTTATTGTGAGGATGGCAAATATTATTAATTATCATATCTGTATCTTAAAGTAAAAGTAAAATGAGAACATAAAAATGATGTATACTCTAACAGTGAATTAAGACAGATTCTGACCAGTGTTGTTATTAAATACAACTGAAACTATTAAATATCACTGTAGTCAATTGAAATGAAATCTTGAACTATTAATACATATTGTAATAGAATACACAGTGAATAATACTAAAATAACACTGATTCTGATAATACTGTGAAGTTGACAGAAACTCACCGTCATTGTTTCGGTCCAAGCTGCGAAACATGAGTCTAAGGCGTTTCTCATGTGAACGCAGATACTCGGTGAACTCTTCAAAATCCAGCTGACCGTCATGATTAACGTCTCCAGCTCGTACAACCTGCTGAATATAGGGCATATACAGAGAGATAGAGGGGGAGAGAGAGAAATGGAGGGAAAGAGGGATGCCGGGATCATTAGGAAAGGTGGGATGGGGTGCAAATGAAGGAGAAAAGCACATTAAAACCATGCAAAGCCACCGGCCCACAGCACCAAACATCAAACATGAGCAATCAGACCCTTAACTGTCACCCCCCATTTTTGAACAAATACATGAAAGTGCACTATCCAGACTTAAACTGTTATAATTCATCAACACTTTGGAAATACAGACTTAAGGTTGACTCTTTTTAAAGAAGACAATCAGCAGATTATTGAAGAAGTGGACTTATTTCAAAATATGAAATTAATAAAAAGTTATAGAAGTTTTAAATAACATGTTTTACTGTAAAACTGATATAAAATTAAAGCCTTATTTCTAAATAAGCTATGTTCCAAATTTGAAGTTGATATAAAAAAATTGAGGTTCCTGTGAGATTTTATTTAGGGCGTCATACCACAAACAGCCACCGGGTGCCATCCAAACTCCATTGAATTTTTTTATGAATTTTTCTGTCACAAATGTCAATATTATGCCTATCACAAAAAGACTCTTGAGACTCAGACGATTCCAACGATATCATATCATAAAGCACGTGCATGCTGAACGTAAACAACGCTGATTACGTTCTGGGGTACTCTCCAAAATGGCGGAAGATGGTAACTCGGTGAGAAGAATTGTTGAATAAATTATGTTATTATTGTTTTCTTTGTACACAAAAAGTATTCTCGTAGCTTCGTAAAATTACGGTTGAGCCCCTGATGTCATATGGACTATTTTACTGATGTCCTTGCTACGTTTCTGTGCGTTGATCGTGTTAGGATCCTTGCTGTCTATGGAGGGTCAGAAAGCTCTCAGATTCCATCAAAAATATCTTAATTTGTGTTCAGAAGATGAACGACATGAGGGTGAGTAATTAATGACAGAATTTTCATGTTTGGGTGAACTATCCTTTCAAAGGGTTAATCATTGAATCTTAACACAGGTTAATTTCATTCGAATTAAATGCACTAATAAAATAAATGTAAATGTACAAACAGAGAAAGCCAAGCGCACAAAACGGTAGCTTCACAATGTGTTTAATTCATTTATAGACACTTAATCACTATATTAGTGTGTTTAAATCCACATAATTGCTAGATAAACTAGTCAAATAATTGATGTTTAAATCTTTCTGATGTGAATTTCTGTACTTTGAGAGAGTTGTGCAAATAAACATGCATCTGGGTATGAATACATTGTCCAAATTTACTTCACGTGAAGGTGTCACCACATGTTTTTTCAGGGTGTCGCCCTACGACACTCAGATGATCAGATTCCCAGTGCAGCGTGTCTGAACGTGTTTGTACTGAGCTATGCAAAGACAGAGGATTAGAGGCATTTCGCTGCAGGTCTCAGGGTTTTACAATTAGATAAATCCTACATTCTGGTGTTTTATGGTGAGGAAATTATGAAAAAAACTGGCCCACACTGACTAAAATAATAAATGATATTAGAGTGAACCGTTCAGTTCAGCAGAACTTTTTAAAATTAATCACGACACAAAAGCTACTGTCACTTTAAATGCACACAAAGTGCTGCACTGGGAAACTCATTCAAACCAGACATTATTCCCACAATCCTTGGTATGTTACAGGCCAAATCACGCTGTAACTATGCCAGTAATTTCTCCCATTTAACTAGCTTATCCTCCTCTGCGGGCAGACGTCTACAAAATACCCATGTGTGTGTTGTAGTGTTTATTTATGTGAGCCAGCAGTCACATGACATTTACTCTCACATGGATCCACTCCAAGAAGCTGACCTTTTGCACATTTTGCAGCCTACATGTGTGTTTCTGTGAGCCTGTGTGTGAAGTTTAGTACTTTCTTGCCAATATCATTCATCATAATGCATAAGGCAAATACACACGCACACATGCACCCAAACCTCAAAAAGCAAAGCACACTACAAAATCGGCAATCATCCAGTTTCAAAAATCACTATGACACAAGACTGTCCCAGGCAAACAGATCAATAGTCTAATCACTTAAGCTGAACTGTAAACTACTGTATGTATACAGTATGTTGTAAACAGCAGTGTTGGGGGTAAGGCATTACAAGTAACGTAATCAGATTACTTTTTCCAAGTAAATAGTAAAGAAACGCATTATTTTTAAATTTACAAGAAAATATCTTACTTTTCAAATAAGTAAAGTAAGTTACTTTGTTTTCGCATTTATTCACTGACTTCTGTCCCCGTCTTCAGAGAAATTGGGAGTGAGGTGCAGAGACAGAGGCACTTCTTTCAGCCTGAGGCTTATTCATTTCACTTTACAGTTGCCACATACTGTATATAACCTTTGAGGTTTTTTTTGTTATTAAAAATAAATAAGCAAGCCCAGCCCAGGTGACAAAAAGTAATGCAAAATAATGTAATGTATTACTTTCCAGAAAAAGTGACTAAGTAACGCAATTAGTTACTTTTTAATAGAGTAACACAATATTGTAATGTTTTACTTTTAAAAGTTACTTCCCCAAAACAGCTTGCAGCATGCCGTGGAGAGATTAGGTACCAAAGATTCATTTATCATCTGTGTGTGTCTGTTTGATCATAACTTGGACTGGTTTCTCATTGTTTCCAAGACCTTGGGTTTGACCTGCTGGCATTATATCACTAACTTCTTTAGCAAGCAATTAATTGATTAGAGATGTACAACTTAGCGTAAAGAGTTTCTTCAAATGGCTAGACCAACATATGAGCAAAAAATAGTGATGCTTGACTTAGCAAACACGATAGTCTGCAGTAAACCCTTATTTCAGATGGCAGCTGGAGACCCTGTGATGTTGATTTAATGCCAGTGGGAGCTGATGCCCTTCCTCTGTTCCTGCTCTTGACCTTGAGATCATTAACTATTAAGCTCATAAACTGGGTCATTAGTGCTGCAACACAGTGCTCTAATCTGCTCTGTTCCTGACCTCGACATGGAGGCCTACGAAACAAGAATCCTGCTGTGTAGTCGTACTTTTATCATATGAAGCATTATGAGTTTGAGTATGTTAGCGAGTAAGCAGCTATATGATGGGTTAATGGCTCGAGCACATCTGTCTAATCTGAGCTGAACATCAGGCGCCATCCCAACCAGCAACAAGTGACTTATTTTTATTTATTTATTTATTTTTTTTTGTTGGTCGCTTGTCTGCTTTCTATTTCTGGAGCACTGTGTGTGCAGTCTATCCACAGTGAAATCTCAGCGGCCTCAAATCCTGTTTGCATGATCATATAGCCTATTAAATATTGTAGTTTCCACAAGTTTATCCCATTTTGTGTAGTTCTGCATTATTCTAAGCCATTTTTATAGTGTAATAGTGCGAGCAGTGCACTACAAGCGGCTACACATCATTGGAAACGTAAATTCCTTCAAATGCAAAATCTACAGAAATTGTTTCATATAAGATGACACTAATGTATGTACTTAGTAGTGCCAATCCACCTTATTTTTAAGGTACAGACTTGAATGTGCGAGTCTTCCAGTGTAAGCCGCTGCTGCACAAAAACACTACGTTACGCAGCTTGATGTTACAAAAAGATATTTGCTCTCAGATTAGTCTAATTTGTTATCTTAATCATAAACACACTGGTTTGTAGCACAAACACCCCTTACTGCACTGTGGAATTCTTCTAGTTATTTAACTACAGCGCTAATGAACCGGAAGTCTCACACATTCACAGCAACAGATATAGGACGGCTATATTAACCTCAAAGAAGAAAGAATTGTGTTTCGTGTCATGATTTTATTTGTCTTGATGTTTGAAAATGACTGTGTGCTTTTCCTATGTGCGCGAACTGCTTCACACTCGTATAAATGCAACAAATGCAATGACTGGATATTATCTCTTAATAATAGATTACATTTTCGATTTGTTTCTCGGTAAACCCTACCATATGCCTCAAGAACACTTTGAGTTGCATGGGATAATTTTGACATTTGAATCCTTTTTGTATAAGAAGTTTATCGTTCATTCAATGGACAAGTGCAAGCATTTTTTTATGTCTTCTTTTGTGATCTGAAAAAATAAGGTAGCCTAATATGGCTTTAGAACGGCATCAGATTGTGAAGTTGTGAAGGACTAAATAAACTAGTTATATAGCTATAACCTATGAGAGAGAGAGAGCGAGCCAAATAACAGTTAGGCGTAAAAGAGCACATTGGGACCCCATACCTAAAATTTGCTTAGGGCCCCCAAATCACTAAGGCCGCCCCTGTGGACAGCGCAAGTACTCAATGTTCAGTACATGATTTGCGACGCAAATTTTATCTTTCGACCACGCCCACTGCGAAACCTCATTGGTCCGAATCGCACTCTGCATTCTTGAATATTAAGCATCAGACACAATCTGATTGGCTGCCTGCGATCGCATCGCGTACTGCGGCATTTTCGCTTTCAGTGTTCAGATGATCGCGTGACCTGGAGGTGCAGGTTATTATCTCCACGTTAAATCATAAACCTATGAATTCACAGACAGTTATCCTGTACTATAAATACCCTTCCGTTACATCTGCATGCATTGGGCTCCTTCCGTACCTCCTCCACCGAGCTCAACGACATCCCCCGCGCGGCGAGTCCGATGCGCAGCTCGTTCACATCGATCCGTCCGTCCTTGTTCAGATCCAGCTGCGCGAAGAGCTCGGCCCAGAGCCGCTCGCGGTCAGGATCGACCCCGCTGTCCTGGCACCGCGCCCGCCACATGATGCTCTCCACGCACGGTCAGCCTCGGAGAGACATCTCGATGAAAGCCCGCGCGGGCGGAAGACGCGTTCTGCGTGCGTCCAAAAAAGGAGCTGTTAGCGAAACAAACCGCTTCGCGTCGCGTCCTGAGAGCTCGCGTGTCGCAGATGGTGTCAAACAGCTGTTTTGCACGCGAACCAGGAAGCTTTCGCAATCATGCATTCAGTACTTCCAAGATAGCCTACCTAGACGCTAGCTGTTTCTTATCCACAAGCATTGCGACATTTTAAGGCGAGCTGAAAACACCACGCTGTCCTTGTGCGTCAAAACATGAAGAACGCGCGTGAAAACCGAGGACTGCAGTGACTTAACCCGCCGATACAACAGCGGCTTCAGATTACACCCTCAGGAGGAGCTTCCTTCTGCCAACATACACGCGTTTGACCCCAAATATCCCGGTCCTGAACAGAGAAACCGTGTTAAATCATGCGCAATGAACTGAATGCAGCAACTTCTCCAATGACTCTGCAGATAAATGACACACTAAACGACCTGAGTAATACATCTTCTGTCATCCAGAGCGGAACATGATCTTCTCTTCACAAGGGTGATTGGTTATTTTGATTCAGGCTGCATGGTTTATGAAGTCACTTCCTGAGGGTTCATAATGAATTCATAAGGTTTAGGAGGAGGAAGTGGGTTTGCATGGCAGCAGCATATTCAAAGTATTTTTCAGCATATATGCTGACTCTTATCAAACACATAGAGGGATCAGAAGTGTGAACAGAAGAACATATGTGACCCTGGAACACAAAACCAGTCATAAGGGTCATTTTTTTGAAGGTGAGATTAATACATAATCTGAAAACTGAATGAATAAACTTTCCATTGATGTATGGTTTGTTAAGACAGGACAATATTTGGACGAGACTGGACAACAACTATTTGAAAATCTGGAATCTGAGGGTGCATAGAAAATCAAAATATTAAGAAAATCGCCTTTAAAGTTGTCCAAATGAAGTTCTTAAGAATGCATATTGCTAATCAAAAATTAGGTTTTGATATATTTACAGTAGGAAATTTACAAAATATTTTCATGGAACATGATCTTTACTTAATATCCTAATGATTTTTGGCATAAAAGAAAACAATATCATTTTGACCCATACAATGTATTGTTGGCTGTTGATACAAATATACCCGTGCTACTTGGTTTTGTGCTCCAGGGTCACATATGGTAGAAGTGCTGGCTTTTAAGAATAGCCAAACTGAAAGAAACACATCTATGACAGATCCTAAGGTGGTTTTGTTAGATTGTCCAAACTTTTCGTTTATGGCCATAGCTGGTTCCAGCTGCTGTAGATCAGCTAAACTGCTTGCCAGTTTTTGATCTGCTAGAGGTAGACCAGCTCGGTCAGTTTGGTTAGACCTAGTAGACCGCCAAAAAACAGCAACTATGTTGCACAAACCAGTCTGACCACCTCAAAGGTTTCATCCAAAAATGTTGTCAACGTTTGCTCACCCTCATGTCGTTCTGAATGCATTTGACTCTCTTTCCTCCATGCAACACAAAAGGAGAAGTTTAGATGAATGTCCATGCTGTATGGTTCCATATGATGTAAATGAATGGGGACAAATGCTATCAAGCTCCAAAAAGAAGTAATTTGAGAAAGGAACAGACCCAAATTTAAGTTGTTTTCCTGATCTCATCTGCTTTCGCATATATTCACATATCTTTCTACATGAAGACACTTGGACTTTAAATATAGTGTGCCAGTTGTTTGGACTACTTTTCTGGTGCTTCTCTGACATTTTCAAAGCCCAACAGTGTCCATTTCTCCAGCATCTTGCATGTCCATTTCATTCAGTTTTCCAACAGGGTCTGAAACAGAAAATTACGTAACAGTCTCCCACAATAATGGTCATTAGTTTAAATGCATTATCACTATCACTACAATCAACAATTAACTTAACAAATGACAGTGACTGCATGGAAACAAGCTATTCTGTGAACTGATGAACAGAACATGCTAAGATCAGATAACCTACAATGCACACCTGTTGCTTTCAGTCACTGTTCCCGACACAAATACAGGTGATACATACACAGATACACGCTTTCTGAAGAAAACCGCTGTCAGCTGCTGTCCACACCAACTGTATAGCGTCAATGCAATCGGCACTGAATGATTAGAGCTTGTGATATGGACAGTCATTGTGTCGTGTTCTCACCCAACAGCTGTCTGTGTTGTTTCACGATCTCAGGATCAGATTAATGTCACTATATAACAGCAGGACACAGAGACAGAGAGAGTCAAGCGGAGCTGGAGACATTTGATCAATTCTTTGAGGTTCATTCAGACGTTGCGTGATGTGTAAGGGGCTGTCTGCCATCCCCTCCTCATGCCTGGAAAAGTGAGTATCAGCGCTTTTGGAAAGACAGATACTGGAGCATTGAGCTGTGAATGGATGTGAAACTGTGTATTGATGTTTCAGGGCGAAGGGCATGAGGGTCAAACTGTCCCAACTGGCCGAAAAGCAGGAATGGGTTTACAAACACAGGTAACACAAGTGCACTGCTCTCGTTTAAAGCTTAATATACAAATCAAGATTGATCAACTGCATTTGTGGCATAATGTTGATTACCACAAAAATAATTTATACTGTCCTTCCTTTTCTTTAAAAAAAGCAACAAAAATTGGGAGTTAAGGACCGTTCACACTAAGAACTGTAACTAGATTGACTCACCATAAAGCTGAGAGGATTCTGATTGGTTGCCAATAATTTTATCGTTCATCAGCTAAAAAAATCGTTTTGAAAGTGATTACAGTGATATAGTGCTGTCAAACAATTAATTGCGATTAATCGCATCCAAAATAAATGTATTTGTTTACGTAATATATGTTTAGAAATATTTAAGAAAAATATATTTATATATTTTATTTATGTCAGACTTGTGTCCTGTCCTGTGGTTTTCTGTCTTGTGCTTCCTTTGACTTTGTTTTCCCTCTTGTACGCCCATATTTGGTTATTTTCCTGTTCCTGTCTTTATTAGATCATTTGTCCCCAGCTGTGTTTGATTAATTATCTAGTTTTATCCTGTGTACTTCAGTTCCTGTCTGTTCAGTTCTGTTTTGTCTGGTCTACTCGTTACTCTCCCTGTGTGTCTCCGTTCTGCCTTGTTTTGCCCTGTTATTTTGGATTAAAGACTGTTATTTTGAAGTTTACTTCTCATCTCCTCGATTCCCTTGTGTGCACGGTGACAATTTATATATAATATAAATTATATGAATATTAATATATACATGTAAATATTTTCAAAATATATACTGTATACGTATTTATATATACATAGCCTAATAAATATGCACAGCGCACACACATATAGGCTATTACGTAAACAAATACTTTTATTTTGGATCCAATTAATAGCTTGACAGCAGTAAAATAATATTGTTCCTTTGTGGTTATCATTATAAGGTTGTTGACTTTATTGTTCTCACAGAACAATTATTTAAACTTTATGGTTTGAATATTTATCGTGAGATCGTCAAAGTGAATAGGACCAATGTAAACATTAAAATATTTTTCCAATAAGCCACAAAATGTAAGCAATATGTGTGTTAACACTGGTGTAAAAAAATCGCATACTAACCTTTTTCTATATAATCAATATTATGCCACAAATTCTATCGATTAAGTTTAACTTATACAGAACCCTACGTATTGTTTAAGACGTAAACAAGCTGAACTAAGTAATAAAAAGCATCCTGGAGTTCTGGCTGGCCTGTGAAGAGTACAAGTGCGCACCAGGGTCCAGACTGACGGTGAGAGCCCACAGCATCTACAACCATTCATCAACCCTGATGCTCCTCGGGAGGTGAGAGACGAACGCAGGGAGTTTAGAATAAATTAAAAAAAAAACTAAAAAAATTGTAGTAGTATTGAATTTGTTTGTTTGTGATAATATATAATGAATTTAATGTAGAAATATATAATGAATTATTAATATAATGAATCTAAATTAACTCATTTATAAACAAATTAATATTCGTTTTAATTCATTAAAGTTTTATTACATTTACATAATATACTTTTGAATAATTATTTTGATTTTCAGTATGTAGATTGCACTGTATTATTCTAAAAACTACTAAAATATAATACAAAATAAATGTATTTTATATACATCTGTATAATGATGTATTTATATACAGTGGTGGCCAAAATTATTAGAACACTAGTATTTTCACCAGCAAAAATTTTTTTTTTTTTTTTGTCAGTTATTTCTATCTTTTGCTGTATTGTCAGTATTTTGCCATTAATTGTAATAATCCAGATAACCAAGATTTTTGATTGCACAAGGAGTCTGACAACAGATGTTGATTTACTTTAGGTAATAGAGGTTAATTGATAAAGAAAATCTATTTATGACATTATTTTTGACAGCATCCTCATTTTACAGGATTTTTACACAAGTGCCTAAAACTTTTAACAGTACTGTAGCTTTGCAGGTAGGTCTCTTGAGCACACAGTTCTTCTGGATTTAGTCTGTCTCAGTTTGTTCTGTTTCTTCATGTTATTCCAGACAGACTGGATGATGATCAGATCAGATCTCTGTGTGGAGCACTGGCTGTTGTCAGACAAAAATCTTGCTGGATAATTACAATTAATGGTAAAAACAATATTTGGAAATGTAAACTGATATTTCCTACTGACACACTACAGCAAAAGATAGAAATAACTGACTTAAAACCATTTTTTAGCTGCTGAAAATATGTGTTCTAACAATTTTGGCCACTACTGTATTTAACTATTTTTTCTAAATATCTATTTTTGCATTATACCAATGAAAATTTTGAGAGAAATGTGTTAATGTTAGAATGCAAAACATGTTTATGGACCTAAAAATAGACTTCATTTTCTTTTAATAAAATGTGATTTCTTGTTTCTTTCTCCTGATTTTGAAATGTATCCTAGGCATGCAGTTTTCTCTCTATGAGCTCATACGATGTGTTTCTCAGGTGAATCTGGACAGTGAGACCCGCGAGGCATTGATGGAGGATCCCACAGTGGACACATTCGATGAGGCCCAGCAACGGATCATCTCCCTGATGGGATGTTTCCTGCGCTCCTCTTACAGCCAGCAGCCTCTCAAAGTCCTGTGAGACACGCTGTGCTGTCAAACCCTGTGTAGACTAGATCTGAAGTTAATCTGTAGAGACGCATGAGCCACAGTCAGGTAGAATATAGTTTAGTAGGATATAGACTCTTTAGACATTTTAAAACATCTATAATTGCTCACTTTGCCTTTATATCTTTAAACCTAATAAAGTTATTTGGGTCAAAATGGAAGTGTTTTGCAGTCAATCACACACTGAGAGCCAATCAGAGATCTGAAAGCTCAAGGTCGCCAGACAATTGAGGCTGAACAAAGAAAATAAAGCAGGCAGAGAATCACAGCGTTCAGCTAATCACAGAACAAGCAGCACATTCTTGACCACAGGAAAACCTCCAGGGATTTTACACTCGCAGCCTAATAAAGTGAGTGAGTGCGGCTGCTTAACAGTGGAAAAAGATATATGTGACCCTGGAGCACAAAACCAGTCTTAACTAGCACGAGTATATTTGTAGCAATAGCCAACAACACACTGTATGGGTTAAAATGATCATTTTTTGTTTTATACCAAAAATCATTAGGATATTAAGTAAAGATCATGTTCCATGAAGATATTTTGTAAATTTCCTACTGTAAATATATCAAAACTAAATTTTTGATTAGTAATATGCATTGCTAAGGATTTCATTTGGACAGCTTTAAAGGCAATTTTTTCAATATTTTGATTTTTTGCACCCTTAGATTCCAGATATTCAAATAGTTGTATCTCAGTCAAATATTGTCCTATCATAACAAACCATCCATCAATGGAAGCTTATTTATTCAGCTTTCAGATAAAAAAAATTGACCCTTATGACTGGTTTTGTGGACCAGGGTCACATATAATTATAAAAATATAATCCTGAAATTAACTAGATTAAAAACAAAAAATGAGTGGTGCTTTCCCATGACAAAAAAAAAATTGTTCAAATGAAGATATTATGAAACCTAACAATACTTTCTCGTTTTATTATATAAAAATAAGCACAGTCTAAAAGATCATGGCCTGTTGTACATATGTAAGATTCCACACCGTTTCTTTTTCCAAAAATAAACAAACTTGTTCACAGAAAGTGGCAAACATCAGTTTTTTTTAATATGGAGCGGCTGTACAGCAGATTACAGTGTTTGCCTGTCATCAACTGGATTTGGATGATCCAGCAGCTGGTTTTGAAGGCCCATCTGTGCCTCTTTTCCCCGCAGGAGTTTTCAGCACACTCAGTTTCTTGTGAAGGGACGTGCTGGCCCTCT
The DNA here is from genome assembly GCA_039654775.1 of Spinibarbus caldwelli. NCBI lineage: Eukaryota > Metazoa > Chordata > Actinopteri > Cypriniformes > Cyprinidae > Spinibarbus > Spinibarbus caldwelli. Next base: position 37,251,249 of record CM077224.1, read on the forward strand.
GTGTCACTTCCTGTTCAATCCTGTTCCTGATGGCCACCTCCAAACCCTGCACCAAACACACCAACACACAAATCAAACAGATATTATCTGACACAGACTGGGTGTAAAAGCGAACTGGACGTTTACCTTCTTCAGTTTCTGCTGCTGGACCACTTGAGTTTTTTTGGGAGCGATGATCCTTCCTGGAATAAAGAGGATTTGAAGATATATGACTGCGTGCACACTGAACTGCGCATGCGCAGGCTCTAACGCGTTCGCTCTGCTGCTAATAAGAATGTATTCAGCGCTGTTTTACGTTCAGAATACGCGAATGTTCAAGAACACAATGATTTTTACCTCCTTTCTTGAGTCCTTTCGGCTTGTGTTGTTGCTTTTTAGCTCCTCCGGGTCGCTGCGCTTTAAATTTCTGTTTGCCTTGCGCCATTTTTACGGCCTGATCGCAACCGGAAGCAGAAAGACGTAGGACACGATATAGAATAAAAGTCTCCAAAAACCGTTTAGGATGAAATTTAAAATAAAAGTCTTTTCTGAATACCAAAGTGTTTGTGAGTGCGTGTGATGTAATTATAAATAAAAAACTATTTAATTAATATGAATAAATAATGAAGAATAGGCTGAATTGTACTGATTTAAATTGCAAACTAATTTTACGACTAATATGACTTCTATTTACATTTGAAGAGTTTATTTGCAAAAACGGATAACTCCGTTTTTATTCATTTTCATAAATCATGTTTTTTATTGTTATCATGCTTTTATTGTATTTTATTGCGTTAGCTAGCTGTATTTTTTTTTTTGTTGTTATTATTATTTAATCAAAACAACCCAATTGCACTTTTATTGATATTAACTGGAATGCAGGATAAAAAAACATGATTCTTGAGCACGTTTAAAAACAGAGTTATCTGTTTTTGCAAATAAACTCTTCATTTGCTCTTTTGTGGTGCCCAAAGATGTTATGAAGGAATAGCTAGGTAGCTATATTTGGAAACACAGCCTACAAGTAATATGCAAAAACCAACAACACTATTTATGTTCACTGTGGCTTTATTAATAATAAAAAGCGCCACATTTTAAAAGGTCAAGCATGCTACAAGAGTTTCCCATCAGTATTTCTTTGCCGCAAGGAGGGCCCTTGAAACACACACTCATTCATTCATTCACACACACACACACACACAGAAATTAGGCACTGTAGCCCACAAACGTACAGTTTGAGAAGTTTTTTTGAGATGTCAGAAGTTTTTGATATCAAATAAAAGGTTAAGCACTTTAGAACCCACTGTCAGTGACAGAAGCTCACAGCAAAACAATGTGATTTAAAAACAGTCTCCATTCACATCAACCAATCACAGGCCTCCATTTATTCAAATTAGACTGGAGAGGAGGCGGGGTTACAGTAATACTGTGGATGCTGGAGAAATCAAGTTAATGTTCTAGTCTGCATGGACAAGAAGTTATGATGAATTTTCATGAAGAATTCTTTCATTTTAAGACTTGGCTGAATCTTTGCAAGAACACAGAAGGTTTCTCTTCTTCATTTCTCCTCTGACTTAAATTACATTTCATAATTTAGCATAAGAGGGTTCTGGGAGTCAGTGTAACCAAGATCTTGAATAGTTTTTGTATTCTAAACTAGTGCCGTCAACGATTAATCGCATCCAAAATAAAAGTTTTTGTTTACGTGATATGTGTGTGTGCACTGTGCATATTTATTATGTATATGTAAATACACACACATACAGTATATATTTTGAAAATATTTACATGCATTAACGTATATATTAATATTCATATATTTATATTATATATAAATAATAAATATATTTAATATTTAAATAAAAAAAATTCTTAAATACATACATGAATGTGTGTGTATTTATTTATACATAATAAATATACACAGTACACACACATATATTATGTAAATGAAAACTTTTACTGTGGATGCAATTAATCGTTTGACAGCACTAATCTAAGCCTGATTATTGTAAAAGGCTTTATCTGATTTTGTTGAAGAGTATGATGTAAGATGAGTACAGCAGATCTTCTCCATGCAGACCATATAAAGTAGACTTCATTTAAATAGTCAGAGTTTCCCGATAAACATGGACTAGAATCCTTGTTCTTTAACCCTCCAGAGTTTTAAGACATCAACTCTGAACTCTGAACATGAAAACCAAAAGCAGCCATTAAAATCATATTCATGTTGGTGGAAAATCAGAGAACAAGTCAGTAAAATGTGTTTAAAACCCTTTTTAGTACTAGTTCTCCAACCGGCCTTTATCACCTGAAAGCTTTATGTGAAAAAAACAACAACAAAAATCAATCAACATCAAAATCGATTAAAATAAATAAACATTCCTTGATTCCTCTGTGATTAAATAATTCAGCAATAATAATAACAACAATAATCAGATAGAATTGCACATGAATGGAGAGTTGCACTGTAGTGGCGGTACTGAAGGAGGCACTGAGGACACGTCTCAGCTTTACGACAACAAAACAACACATTCCCCACAATTCCCAGCTGCACTCGAGCTTGTCCTGATTTGGTCTCCGTAAGAAATCTGTCCTGTTAGCACAGGAGTCTCTCAGTCACAGGTGAAGAGCGCGTCAGTGACTGGGGAAGGAGCGCTGCTGGATCACTCCAGTGTCACAGAGGTATTAAAACAAACCAGACCTCAAGTCCCGAGTCTGTTCATCCACTGACCTCGGAGCTGGTCACTGTGATGGCAGGCGTGACGGAGATGCCTGATTGGCCGGGACGAGCTGTCCGTTATCACCTTTTCTGCTCCCAGATCTCTGGCATTTTTAAGTCCAGACGCTCCAGAGAGCGCAGAGCCAGCACGATCTCAGAGTAAAACGCCACGTCCACCATCACCAGCCTGCAGAGAGAGAAAGACCATGAGCTCATGTCATCAAGAACAAATCACGCCTCAGGATTCAAAGAAAAACACTTCAATGTGATAAAAGACTAATCGGAAATAATAGTAAAAATATATTCATTATTAATATATATTCATTATATGTAAAAGAAATATTAAAGAAATAATTAAAAATATATAAGTAGAAAAACTAATCTCTAAAATAAAAGCAGAAAAAATAAAATATTATAAATCATATATATTATAAATAATATTATAAATCATATATTATACTGTGTGTGTGTGTATATATATATATATATATATATATATATATATATATATATACACATACATACAGTCATATATATATATATATATATATATATATATATATATATATATGACTGTATAACTGTTCAGGACAAACAAGGGACTCATGAACAACTGTCACTAAACAAAAAAAACACAGCTGTGGATCATTCAGGAAACACAGTATTAATATTCAAGTGGCTGTAAACTTTTGAACGAGGTAATTTTTATAAATTCAACTATTATTTTTTCTTGTGAACTATATGTAAACATCTTTTATATGAAATATCTCATTCAGGTCAGTACTAAATAAACAATAACATGCATTTTGTATGATCCCTCTTAGTTTGGTAAAATAATTAACATGCAAGGTATATGTAAACTTCTGACTTCAATATATAAAAATACTACTACTTTATTATGTATGTAAATTAAAAAGTTATATATATATATATATATACACACACATACATACATACATACATACATAGCAGGTAAAATAAGTACTGAACACATCACCATTTTTCTCAGTAAATATATTTCTAGAGGTGCTGTTAACATGAACTTTTCACCACATGTCGGTAACAATCCAAGTAATCCATACATACAAAGAAAACAAAACAAACAAGTTCAGAAATTAAGTTCTGTGTAATAAAATGGAATGACCCAGGGAAAAAGTATTGAACACATGAAGAAAGGGAGGTGCAAAAAGGTATGGAAAGCCAAGACACCAGCTGAAATCTATCAGTAATTAGAAAGCAATCTTGCCTCTTGTCAGTGGAAATGAATATTAGCTGCTTCAGTCCCAACTGATGGCCTATAAAAAGGTGTCTCATGACCAACGTGTCACACAAGAAACATTTCATGATGGGTAGAAGCAAAGAGCTTTCTCAAGACCTTCATAACGTTATTGTTGCAAAACATACTGATGGTATTGGTTACAGAAGGATTTCTATACTTCTGAATGTTCCAGTGAGCACTGCTGGGGCCATAATCTGGAAGTGGAAAGAACATCATTTCACCATAAACCAGCCACGACCAGGTGCTCCACGCAAGATTTCTGACAGAGGAGTGAAAAGAATTATCAGAATAGTTGTCCAAGAGCCAAGGATAACTTGTGGAGAGCTTCAGAAAGACCTTGAATTAGCATGTATAATTGTTTCAAATAAAACATTAAGTAATGCACTCCACCGCCGTGGCCTGTATCCACGCTCACCACATGCATACAGGCCAACAAAAGCATGTTGAAGCTCGTTTAAAGTTTGCTACAAAACATTTAGACAAGCCTGTGAAATAGTGGGAGAAAATAGTCTGGTCAGATGAGACAAAAACTGAACTCTTTGGATGCCATAATACATACCATGTTTGGAGGTCAAATGGCACTGCACATTACCCCAAAACATCAAGGTGTAGCACTGGCAAAATTCATATAATTGAAGGAGGGATGAATGGAAAAATGTACCGAGACATTCTTGATAAATATCTGCTGCTATCTACCAGGATGATGAAGATGAAACAAGGGTGGACATTTCAGCGAGACAATGATCCCAAACACAGCCAAGGAAACTCTCAATTGGTTTCAGAGAAAGAAAGTAACGCTGCTAGAATGGCCAGCCAATCACCTGACTTAAATCCAATAGAAAATCTATGGAAAGAACTAAAGATCAGAGTTCATTGAAGAGGCCCATGGAAGCTTCAAGATTTGAAGACTGTTTGTGTGGAACAATGAGCCAAAATCACACCTGATCAATGCATGCCACTAGTTTCTCCATACAGGAGGCGTCTTGAAGCTGTCATTACCAACAAAGGCTTTTGTACGAAGTATTAAATCAATTTCAGTAAGCATGTTCAATACTTTTTCCCTGGGTCATTCCATTTTATTACACAGAACTTAATTTCTGAACTTGTTTGTTTTGTTTTCTTTGTATGTATGGATTACTTGGATTGTTACCGACATCTGGTGAAAATTTCATGTCAACAGCACCTTTAGAAATATATTTACTGAGAAAAATGGTGACGTGTTCAATACTTATTTTACTGCTATATAGCAGGTGTATATATATATATATATATATATATATATATATATATATATATATATATATACACACACACACACACACACACACACATATATATAAATAAATATATTATAAATATATATATATAACAAATATTTATATGCATTTATATACATTTTTTTAAATATGCATAACACTACACACTACAGCAGGAGTGTCAAACTCAGTTCCTGGAAGGGCGGAGCCCTGCAGAGTTTAGAGGCAACCCTAATTAAACACACCTGATCCAGCTAATCATGTTATTTAGGCTTATTTGAAAACTACATGGTTTGTGTGTTGGAGCAGGGTTGGAACTAAACTCTGCAGGGCTGCGGCCCTCCAGGAACTGAGTTTGACACCCCTGCACTACAGCATATAGTATTTTCTATAAAATGAAGCCTATTTTTGTAATTGTCATAGTCTCTGGTGATTCTCATTGCTGTAACACACACACTCACCCATACTGAGGTCCGCCGTCATTGATGACTCCCAGCCGCGCTAACTGTCTCTTCAGATGCAGCTTAAAGCTGGCGTTTATCCTGAGGAACAGCATCTACACACAAACACACAATAAACACCATGAGTTTATAATCTCGGTTCACGTTAACGACTCAAACATCACGTGTGGCGCCTCACCTGCGTCTGCTCCTCCGGTAAGAGTTCATGAATGGCCTCGTGCATTTTGGCCATCTGTTTACACACGTTACGCAAACACGCAGACGGCATCGGCGCCTTCACCTCATACTGCAGAGAACAAACACGTTTCAGCCGAGATAAACCACACAAAAATCACAGACATCACAGAGGTCCAAACCCACCTTAGACAGAGCCTTCTCAAACATGCTGTCCATGATGGCCACTAGTTTAGCCGAGATCTCTGCGATGTGATCATTATAGTCCTGAAGAGAGAGTCAACACAGAGGGTAAAAACAGCTGTTAGCACGAGTCGCTGAGTGGTTTGTGGATGTACGCTTGTCTACCTTGGTGATGTGGCCGAAGTGTCTCAGTATGCTGTACTGTTTGGGCTGCAGTCTGGTCTCAAAGTGCGCTCGGATCACAGGGATGTAGTGAACCACCAGCTGAAGACAGCGAGACACCAGAGCTGAGGACATATACACACACACACATAACATGACTCTGACAACGTCCTGTTTCACAAAACACTTCAGAAAATTGTGTTTGAAAAGTTCTCTGCTTTAAATGGACTAATATCCCCAGGTCTTTGTGCAGTTTTAAAAATCAAATTAAAGAGACTTTAAGATATTTTTAAGAGCTGCACAAATAAAATTTAATCTTTGTGTCCACAGAGAACAAGCATAAATAATAAAACATAAAAAAATAAAATAAATAAATGATGCATCTCTGATTGCAAATGCAATACACATGTACTGAAATTGGTTTGTGTGCTAATATTTACATTTACATTTAGTTATTTAGCAGATGCTTTTATCCAAAGCGACTTCCAAATGAGGACAATGGAAGCAATCAAAATCAACAAAAGAGCAATGATATGCAAGTGCTATAACAAGTCTCAGTTAGCTTAACGCAGTACACGTAGCAAGGTTTTTTTTAAATTATATATTAAATAAAATGAAAACGAATAGAATAGAAAAAGAATAGCGCAAGCTAGTGTGAGGCCTTTTTTGCTTTTGTTAATTGTATAATAAATAAAAAGAAAATAGAATACAAAAATAATAGAGAAACTATTGTTAGTTTTTTTAAGAATAGAATTAGAATAGAGAGTGCAAGAGTTAGAGGGTCAAATATCAATATATATGAATTAGAGGTCGATGGGATTTTTGCAGATATAATAACTTGTTTAAAGACAGGCAATGAACTTTAATGTGCTGATGCTAAAATCTATACACTAAGTGTGTTGAATAATGTCTTTGCTTTACATTGAATTATGCTGAATTAAATGCCAGATAGAGTTTATTGTGCAACCAAAATTTTTAATTTTATACACAATGCAGGCTAGTTCACCCATGACTGAAATGAAAATTCTGTCATTAATTACTCACCGTCATGTCGTTCCAAACCCATAAGACCTTTGTTCAACTTCAGAACACAAATTAAGATATTTTTGATATTTTTGCATACACTTCCGCTTCATGTAAACAATGCATGTGCATGGTGCTGCTTACGTTAACACGCACATGCATCGTTTACATGAAGTGGAAGCAAGTGCATGTGTCCTGATACTCTTTCCACAATGGAGGCGCACTGCTGCAGACAGGATGAGGAGGAGAAGAATTGACCAATAAAGTCGTTATTTTTGCTTTCTTTACGCACAAAAAATATTCTCATAGCTTCATAACATTACAGTTGAACCCCTGATGTCACATGGACTATTTCATTGATGTCCTTGCTATGTTTCTGTACCTGGGAACATTTCAGTTGCGTTGCTGTCTATGCAGGGTCTCGGATTTTCATAAAAAACATCTTAATTTGTGTTCTGAAGACAAACGAAAATCTTAAGGGTTTGGAACAACATGAGGGTGAGTAATTAATTACAGAATTAGAATTTTTGGGTGAACACTTTAAATTTAATTTATCTCACTTCCGCTGACTGTCATATATGCAAGCCGCTCTGGTGGATGACGTAGGACGTATGCGTAGTGTAAGCGCAGGTGAGAGATATTAGTCTCACGAGTTTGTTTACAGGAGCAAAGGAACCAAATTTCCTTACTTTAGCAAAAGAAAACCAGTCTCCTCTTGGCTTATATCGAAATCCACCTACATTCGTCTTTACAAATCCTCATTTTGTGTTAATTCGTGACCAGCGTTTTGTTTTGTTCTCTCTCTCGCGCTTCTGTGTTCGTCCTGCATCATCTGCCGGAACAGCTTCCACGTATGTCAGTCAACTGAAGTGAGAAAAAGGTGTTTATAACATTTTAAATTTGGATATTTTTCGTACAAAAACGTATGGATTTACTACAGGAGGCCTTTATTCACGCCCCGGAGTCGTGTGAGGCACGTTTTATTTTGGATGCGCTTTATTTGACTGCTTTTGGACTGTTGAACAAAAAACACCCGCTTACTCCCATTCAAACACTTGGAAGAGCCAGGATCATTTTTAATATAACTCCCATTGGATTCGTCTGAAAGAAGAAAGTCATACACACCGAGGATGCTTTGAGGGTGAGTAAAACATGGGATAATTTTAATTTTTAGGTGACCCTTTAAGGACCCACAGTAACCCTGTGAAAGGCATTAGACAAATGAAGTTTTGCTGTCAGATTCAGGGTTGTGTGTGCTTTGGTAAATATCATTCCTGTTACGTCTGAGATGTGGTGGTGTGTGTTTTCTCACCCAGGTTTCTGGTGGTGATGGTTTTCAGGCCGACCACCTGCAGAGCTCCCGCCCCCAGCACCAGCTGACAGCTGCGGGAGTTGAAGTGCTGTCGCCACGGAAACAAAGCACAACCTGTCAGTCAAGTGATGTCACAGTGCAGCCTGCAGCTGAACATCTCACACACACACACACACACACACACAGACAGACACAGATACACACACACACACCTTGAGCAGGTCGGCGAGGCGCGTGAGGATGTCGGTGGTGATGGAGGGAATGTCGTTCACACACTGGCAGTACTCCAGAAACATCCGGATCAGCAGCAGCACCGTCCTGTCAGAGCACACAAAGGTTACAGGTCACAATAGGGACTAGAGAGAACAAGCAGTGAAATGAAGCTCCAGCGCTGAAAACTCACCCGACCACAGCATACTTCTGCCCATCGACACACAAAAACTCACTGGGCTTCCTGTCCTCGGACCCTAGTAGTAATAATAATAATAATAATAATAATAATAATAATAATAATAATAATAATAATAAATATTTTTATTATTTTATAATATTATTATTATTATTATTATTATTATTATTATTATAGTATAATAATAATTTATGAAAAAAAAATGAAGAAATCTGAAAATACATTTATTAAAGCCAAATAAACTGTGATAGTAAAAGAGGTTCACTACCAGTGGGTTTGCGGTCAGGCAGTGTGATGCGTCCATCAGCGATGGAGTCCACCAGATCCTGAAACTCAGCCGGGACCTCGGCCTGCTTCCAGCGCTCGTTATCCAGCAGCAGACTGCACACACAGAACCAACCTTGACTCACTGAGTTCTGACAGCTCTGAGCTCTCCTTCACTGACAGCAGCCGTACCTGAGTTTAGTCTTGCGCTCCTCGTGGAAGCGCTGCACGAAGCGGTAGGCCTGACTCTGCAGCGCCCCCCTCAGGCTCACGCTGCGCCGGCCGCACAGCTCCTCCGTGTCTGAGACGAACGATTCCACCGCCTGACTCAAACACACAAACTCTGACGAGCTCAGGCGCTCCAGAGACCCGTCCTGCACACACACACACATCAACAGCTGTTAGCGTTACATAACTCAGACAGGGGAAGCTGAAGGAATTTGGTGGTAGATTTGAAAGCAGCGATCAGATACAGTGATCAAACCGGTTCAGGTGTGTGTGTGTTTACCTTGGCTCGTGTCATGAGCACTTTGATGCAGCGGTCGTGACTGACGTCTGAGGCCGTGTACAGCAGCTCCTGAACGTTATTGGCCACCCGACCCAACTCCAGATCAGACGGCATTACGTCCTCACTGCTGCCACAGGGATGAGACACATTTAGAATATTTGCATGGTCTGTAAATCTGAGGCTTATTCACACTGTCACACAAAGACTCTTAAAGAGGTCATATAAAGGGAAAAAAAATAAAGTACATGTCCAGGTTGTATTTCAGCACCAACACAAAAATAAACAAATAGAAATATTAAGTCTTTGTTTAAAACCATTACAATTTTTATTCATAGTGACATTATTTTCTTTATAATTAAGCATATTTTTGGCCAAATTCCCATTACTGTAATGTAAAAAAAAAAAAAAAAAAAAAGATGATTCTCCAATTATCAGCAATTCTTGTTAAAATCAGGGTGAATTTCCAGTACATTTAATTACCGTATGGTAATCACAACTTTTATTTTTATTTATTTATTTTTTGCATTATAGTAATGAGAATTAGTGATGAGAGTTTTGTGCTGAAATGTTATGAAAACTTTTCTCAAAAAGTATTTAAAAAAATTGACATCCCTAAAATACACTTCAATTTCAGTATGTAAAATACTATTTTGAAAAACTTTTAATAATTATGAAAGAGGTCTCTTCTGCTCACCAAAGCTGCATTTATTTAATCAATAATACAGCAAACACAACAATATAGTGAAATATTATTATAACTTAAAATAACTGTTCTTTAACTGAATATATGTTAAAATGTAATGTATTCCTGTGACGCAAAGCTGAATTTTCAGTCTTCAGTGTCACATGATCCTTCAGAAATCAGTCTAATGTGCTGATTTGCTGCTCAAGAAACATTTCTGATTATTATCAATGTTGAACAGTTGTGCTGCTTCATGTTTGTGGATTTTGTGGCTAATTTTTTTCAGTATTTTCTGATGAATAAAAAGTTCAAAAGAACAGCATTTACTTGAAATAGAATACTTTGTAACATTTTAAGTCTTTGTCACATTTGATAAGATTAATGCATATTTCTTGAACAGACGTATGCATATCTTTTAAAAAAGTCTCTCTCACCCCAGACTTTTAAAGGTACATATGCTATATACCAGTGATCCTCAAATCTGGCACGCGAGATCCACTTTCCTGCAGAGTTTAGCTCCAACCCTGATCAAACTCACCTACCTGTGATTTTCTAATGATCCTGAAGACACTGATTAGCATGCTCAGGAGTGTTTGATTAGGGTTAGAACTAAACTCTGCAGGAAAGTGGATCTCACGAGCCAGACTTGAGGCTCCCTGCGATATACAGTATGGTTACTGTAATGCTAAAAGCATGCAGTGTAACTCACATCGCAGCAGCGCCCCCTATGGGCAGGGAGGAGGTAGTGTTGGAGTTGTGTTCCCTGCTGGAGGAGGATTCGGTGGTTGCGGAGGCTGAGTCGCTCCCGCAGGCGTCTATGCGTGTCTGCGCTTTCGTCTGCGCATGTGCTGCCGCATTACTGCACTGCTCCGCTTCATTCAGCGCATCGCTGATGAACAGCCCCTCGTGCGTGAGATACGCCAGCTCCGCCTCTCCGCCTCCAGACTCCTCCTCGTCCTCATTGGTCCTGCCATCAGAATGATTGGTTGCCGAGGAAACGTCTGCTAGCCGACTCCTCTGGCTGCTGTCCAGCACTTCCAGCACCACGTTGCGGATGACGCTGAGCGTAGCCTGAAACAAACACCGGTGAGTCTACACTGTGCAGGACGACTGCGTTACTGAAGAAACTTTCTGACTGAGACATGCAGACATACAGTTCATGTTCAACCTCCAGAGAATCTTGATCATGCATCTCAATGGTAACGCTGCTTTTCAAATGCATCTTTAACAGTGCTGTTTTCATTAACAAAAAATTTAAACTAAAAAACATTAAAAATACTTTGCTAACTAAAACAAAGCTAAAAATAATATAAAATATTAATAGTAAATAATAAATGTGAAATGTGGAAATCAAATTAAATAAAACAAGTTTTAGTACTAAAATGAAATGTTAAAAATCTACTTATTAATAAAATATGTAACCCAAATTAAAATTACAGTGAAATTGAAAATATCAAAATAAAATCTAAATATTAGATGAACAAAAATTAGAAATGATTTATTGGCAACTAATTGAAAGTTCAAGTTAAAATTACTAAAACTTAAATAAAAATAAATTTAAGCTCAATAAAAATATTTTTAAAAAACGAATAAAAAAATAATTAAAAGTACAAAATGATGAAAACAAACTTAAATTAAAATAAAAACTGAAAATATCAAAATAAAAAAAATATATTAGATGAAAAACTAAAACATGAACTTACAAAACACAAAAATTACAAATGTTGCCTATGCTATAAAATGAAAATTTTAAGTTAAAGTACTAAAATGACTAAAACTGGGGGAAAAAAACAAAGCTAAATAGAAACATTAAATATACAAAAACTAAAAACAAAAGAACAAAATTACTAAAACAAAAACATAAAAATAGGTTTAATAAAAATATTATTAAATACTATTACAGGATATAAATAATACTAAAATAATAGACCCTTACATGCTACTAATGTAGTAACCTTTATTATATTTATCATAACTGTTATGAAACAACTGCATTTTCTATTAGCAAGACAATGCAGTAAATCATAACTGACTCAACATGTATTTGGCTATTGTTTACATTGACTAATAGCCTATATGACCCAGGTCAGCCAAAAATGAAAGTTGTTTCAAAGGCAGAACCAGTATGTGTTGATGAAATTATGAAACAAACAGTGTTTTTTTTGCTATAACAGATTAATAAGACCAGGAATGTCTATTAAGAGTCTATTTTGATGTCGTGTTGACTGAGTGAAGCGTTCTGAATGTCATTGGCTGCTCAAAAAGTGGTTTAAGACACATATTGTGTGTTTTGTCAGGGTTTTCACTGAATGTCTTGAAGAATATAAATTATGTTACCTTGATCCTCTTGAGGAACTGGATGAAGTGTTCAAAAATATCCAGCAGCAGATCAAACCACTGATGAAACGTCATCAAGCGCATCTGCTCATGAAACCTACATCACACATAGACACACCGTCAGCTGTGATAAACAGTGCTGTCATATTTATACTGAATATTTATGCTCATAACTCACTTGACAGCGTCTGCATCGATCTCAATGATCTGCGACACAGACTTCACAACACACTGCAGGGAAGAAAGAGAAACATTAATTTTTGATCTGATTTTCCACTTTTCTGCTCCGTCTCATGTGTCTGTCATGTGCTGTACCTGTCGAACGACATTCTTGGCGGCGCGCACCATCTCCTCGCTGTAGATGTCCAGGAAATCCAGCTTCCTCTGTCTCAACAGGCCAAAGACCAGAGACTGCAAGCGATCCTGTGATGAACACACACACACACACACACACACTCAGATTTATAATCCAATTAAATCATCACCCGTAACACATGCTGCTGAGTTTGTCTTGATTTGATTTCCAATTACAATGAATCAGATTTCACGATCATCGTCTGTGGTTTTGTACTTTCATTAAGGAAATTAAATGCAAGCGGCGGTTTGTTTTTCTGGTCGGCGTGGGATTTGGAGCGTGACCAACCTTTCCTGATGCTGCAGGCTGCTTTGTGACCTGTATGAGAAAATCTCACACTGTAACCTCAAACCAACACTGGCCCACATCCAACACAGTCATGACCTGATTTACCGAGAGCAGTCACACGATCCGGTTTACAGGGCTAAATGCATTCACACCTGGGCACTGGAAACCGCTGCTGTGGTCTGCTTCAAACAATTCATGTTCAACTTCGACATTTACTCACAAGTTCAGTTTCGTATTTGAAACGACGTGACAGATTTGGAAAAAAATCTGCACCAATGCCAGCATGCCTGGGATTTCATGTGACAAAAAAAAGCATCCGTTTTTTTTTTTCTCTTATTTTTTGTTCAAATGTTAAATTGTTTGAAACTTTGATTCAGAAAGGATGCATTAAATTGATCAAAAGTGAAAGTAAAGACAAAATACTTCTATTTTAAATAAACGCTTGTTTTTTGAACTTTCTATTCATCAAAGAATTCTGATAAATACATTTTTTCAAGGTTTCCACTAAAAACCGCACAACTGTTTTCAACTGTTATTAATAATAAATGTTTCATGAGCAGCATATTACAGTGGTTTCTGAAGGATCATGTGACACTGAAGACTGGAGTAATGATGCTGAAAATTCAGCTTTGATCACAGAAATTATATTTTAACATATATTCACATAGAAAACTGCTATTTTAAATTATAATAATATTTCTTTTTTTTTTTTTTGATTAAATAAATGCAGCCTTGGAGAGCAGAAGAGATAAAAAAAAAAAAATAATAAAAATTAAATAAATAAATAAATCTCACTGATCCCAAACTTAAACTTTAAATAAGATATATCCTCATGCATTCAAACCTTTTATAAAATGAATACATTTTTGTAGTTTAGCTTTGATAAATGCTCTTTTAGGAGGAAGTTGCGTGTTGTGAGAGTTACGGTATGTTTTCACACTACAATGAACTCTTCTATTTCAGAAGATAAAGGCACATTTGATTCCTGGTGACACATGAAAGAGGTCTGACCTTCTCCAGGACCTGACTGTCCTCCTCAAAGGGTCGATTGAGATCGCTCTGAGCGTACGTGGAGAAATCGGCCACCATCATCTTATCGATTAACCTCTCCATCTCACAGAGCTGAGAACCCAAATGTCTGCGGACACAAACAGCAGGAAATAAGCAGCATGCATTGCACATTCCTGTCCTTCAAGTATGTTTCCTGGTTAGCGTGTGTTTGCGCACCTGAAGCTGTGAATCCCCTGCAGTTCCTGCTGCAGCACTTCTTTGGTGGTGGCGATGAGCTCCAGCGCACCCACGAACTCTGAGGTGGAGAGGAGCAGCTGCACCGTGGGCTGCGTCTGGTGCACGGCGGCCATCAGCTTGAGTTTGTTGTGTAGTTTAATGCAGTTGTTGCGGGTCAGGGCGTCTCGCAGCACTCGCAGCGGCCCGCGGCACATCACGCGGTCGATGGCGGCGGTGCGTGCACGGAGCTTGGCCACAGCATCCGCCGTTTCTCGCAGACGGTCCTGGAGCTCGTGCTGAGACGACATGGCGTGAAAAAAGGCCTCGGAGCGGAGAGAGATCTGCCGAGCGATGCTCACCTCCACCACGTCCAGATAGTGACTCAACTGCACACAGACAGAGATTCACAGCCTTTTACCATGGGATGTTCTGCCAGACTCTTCACTTCATTTATGTACTTGTACTACTGTTTTATTTGTTTAATTGTTCACTGTTATTTATGTCATATCTTAATTATAGGACTGTTTACTTATCTTAATTATCTTATGTTTAGGCCTACTTGAAAAACAACAAAAGAAATATTTATTTAATTGAGAAATACTTCACTTGTTAATATTTATATATAAAACAATATTGTATTAAAATTAAATTTTAAAAGTAGCATATTGAAATTAACCCCCCAAAAAAAGGTATGTGGGTGGGATCCTGCTATTAGTAGCAAGGTTTATTACAGTGAATTAAAATTCAAACTTTTTTTTTCTAAATAAATTAAAATAAAATAATAAAATACTAATATTTTTTATTAAAAATAAATATTTTGTTAGTAGTATTTTTAAAATATAATAATAAAAAATAAATTTGTTACTTGAAATAAAATAAAATTTACCTGAAATATTTTTTTTTTATTTCAGTTAGTTGTCAAAGTAATTTCTCATTTTAATTTAGTTTAACTTTATATACTAAAATAACTAAAACTGAAACAAAAAAAAAAAACCCAAAAACATCCATAAAGGTATATTAAAATGAAAACTAATTGTGACTCAACTACACACAGACAGACGTTTGCCGCATTTAGAGCTTATCATTATGAGATGTTCTGCCAGACTGTTTACTTTGTGTTGTTGTATTATTTTTATTTGCTAAATTGTTCATAATTATTTGCTATTTAATTATAGGACTGTTTATGTATCTTGAAGTTTAGGGCTACTTGAAAAACTAGAAGAAATATTTAATTGACAAATACCTAATTTGTTAATATTTATATTGAAAAATAAGTATATTAAATTTTAAAATTACCATATTGGCATATTTTATATAAATAAATAAATAAGTTTGTTACTTGGGAATAAAATAAAATTTAACTGAAATAAAATAGAAAAAAACTTGAGCTAGTTGTCAAAGCAATTGTTTTCATTTTAATTGACTTGACACAATAAAATAACTAATATTGAAATAAAAATTAATAAAAACTATAGGCAAATTTAAAAACTAATAAAAATTACAAAACCACAACAAAATTACTAAAAATGTAACTAAAATTGAAATGAAAACAGAAAATAAAAAAATCGTATTCAAAATACAATTTTTTATTAAGAACTATATATTAACTATAATAGTATTGTAACCTTACTAATATAACACTGATTGCTAGTGACAAGTTATGATAATAAATAATGAGAGATTGGCACCTTTTCCTGCAGTAACCGTGACGATGCAACATCTCGGCTGTTCTTGCCCCCGGCGACGCTGAAGTGAGACCACGGCAACACGGCGTTAAACGTGGCTGGATCATTCAGCACAAACTCAGGCTTCATGAAGATCTGAGGAGATGAAGAGAGAAGAAAGTTAAGAGGCATGGAAACTTTTGCCATTTTAAAACAAGAGAGCAACAGTGACACACACTTTTAAAGCAGACTCAGATCCAGAAGAATTTTCCATTCATTTTCTCCACAGGGATTTCATAAATCTCTTCAAGTAAAGATGACAAACACCATTTCATACTTTGGTTTAAAGCAGATCTATCTTTGAAGCAAGTCTTTCTTCTGCATTTATTTGATCAAAAAATACTGTAAAAACAGTAAAATTGTAAAATACAATTGCAGTTTAAAACAACTGTTTTCCATGTGAATATATGTTAAGATGTAATTTATTCCTGTGATCAAAGCTGAATTTTCAGCATCATTACTCCAGTCTTCAATGTCACATGATCCTTCAGAAATCATTCTAATATGCTGATTTGCTGCTCAAGAAACATTTCTGATCATTATCAATGTAGAAAACAGTTGTGCTGATTCATATTTTTGTGGAAACTGTGATTCATTTTATTTTTCAGGATTCTTTGATGAATAAAAAGTTCAAAAGAACAGCATTTATTTGAAATGGAAATCTTTTGTAACATTAGAAATGTCTTTACTGTCACTTTTGATCAATGCAATTCAGATAAATGATGCAATTCTGATCAATAAAACTATTAATTTCTTTAAACTGAAGTGAATATCATCACTTCACAACCTCTTGGCAGGTCTGTTTTGGAGGATTTCTGCATGGAGAAACTGAATGTGGTTTTCAAGCTTGAGTTCTCACCTTGGGCACCTGCTCCAGTTCAGCTCTGGCTTTATCTACAAGACAAATGAGCCACAAACACAAAACAGATTCATTCGAGTTCCTCCAATCATAATACAGCTTTTAAGTGCATGTTTGTATGCTGGTACACTGATGACGACTTCATTATTGTTCAAACTCAACCGCACCGTGATTATTGGTGATGGTGGGCACTGACAGATCGTCTTTGCTCAGGCAAATGTTCTTACAGCGCTCGTGAATCTTCTCCCTCTGAGAGACACAAACAAACAGTCAGCGTGAGACCCTCGACAGAAACATTTCCAAAACAGATTCTGACTTTCCGATCCCGGCGCTGAACAGAACCAGCTGACAACTAAAAACAGAGTCACCGGTGGAAAAGCAGAGTCACGTAACCTTCAGAAAACCACAGAGACAAACAGCCTGCCATCGTCTGGAGCTGAGCCCGAGTTCTCATGAGTGTGAGAGATAAACACAACCAACCCAGACAAAAGACATACTTCTCCAGCTCAAGAGCTGACAGGGAACACAACAAGACCCTCAGTGTCTATTAACACACCGTCAGGGAGATGGTTACACAGACAGCAACAAAACTGATTTTAAAATCATCTATTTTAATCACTTTGTGTGCTGTGTTGGTTGTTATTATTTCTACGTTATTATAGTATGCATTGATATTATGAATAAGCTTTTATTATATATTTACTTTTACATTAGTAAAACTTTTAGTAATTTTATATGCTTTTGTCGTTTTTATCATCTTCTTTTTTAATATTTTTATTTAGCTTTGCTTTATTTTCATTTCAATTTTAGTTTAAATTTTAGTAATTTCAGTCCTTCAACTGACTTAAGTTGGTTACCAAGGAAACAATTTAAATTTTACTCAATATTTGTGCATGCTATATGTTGGCTATGATTATTGGTGGTATTATTTTTATAATATTATTATTATTTAATATATTACTACTTATACTATTATGGTATTTATTAATATTTTCAACTAGATTTTATTTTAATATTTTCCGTTTTTATTTTAATTTTGGTAATTTTATGTTTTTTAGTATATATCTTTTATTAGTATATATATATGTGTGTGTGTGTGTGTGTGTGTGTGTATATATATATATATATATATATATATATATATATATATATAAATTAATATTAATTAAATAAAACAAATATATTATTTATTTATTTTTATTTAATTTTAGTACTTCAAATTATTTCTGTCAGTTACCAAGGCAAATAATTCTACTTAGTATTTGTGTGCAACATATGTTGGTTGCGTTTAGAGACAGTATTACCTAAGTAATATTTCTATACTATTATAGTATTTTTATATGCTTTTAAATTAGCTTTATTTTTTTTTATAATTTTAGCTTTTATTTTAATTTTAGTTTTTGTAATTTTATGCACTTTTGTCTTTTGTATTTTTGTATTTTATATATTTCTATTTATTCTAAATTATTTTTAATTCAGTTTCAGTTTTAGTAATTTTAGTACTTAACATTAGATGGGGTTTTTTTTTCAGTACCAAGGAAACAATTCTAATTTTAAACAATCTAATTTTATTTCAGTTTCTAATTTTCATTTATTTTATTTATTTTTTTTAAGCTTTTCCATCCATTTTCCATCCACATATTTTATTTCAGCCTTATTTAGATAATAAAAATGATTTCAATAGTTTCAGTTAATAAAACATTGGTGCTTATTAGAGCATCACAGGCACAAATCTCTGGCAAACCAGGCCCATTATGAGGTGTGATGACCGTTATGACCGTGTCTATGTAGACGGTGCAGGGGCCGGTTTCAGAAGGCAGTGTGTGAATAATTGAGACGCTGCTGTCACCTGAGCCGTCTCCTGAAGGTAGGAGCTGAAGTGTTCTCGGCTGATGTTGGGCAGGTAGAATGAAGGCATGACATCAGTCTCGGTGAAGTCCAGGCCCCATGTCTTAGTGAAGAAGTCCGACTCTCTCTTGGCCAGCCTGGGGTCGTTCAGGGCCGCGGGGAGGTTCACTTTAGAGTTATACACAGTCCAGCGGTGCTGGTCGGCCACAACGGACGGTCCGTCACAGAGAGCACGACCCTCACCTGTACAGACGACGACAGGGGGTCAGCAAGACTCATTTAATATTTACTTTACAAAACAAGGTTTTGAATGCTTTTAGACAGACAGTTACACAGAGCTATTATAATCAACTAAAACCCCCCAACAATGTTGTAACTTAAAATAAAATAAATGTTAACTGAAATAAATAAATAGAAATAGAAACAAACATAAAATAAATATTTTTAAAAAACTACAATTCCAATTTTTTTAATTTCTCATTTACTACAACTAGTCAAATAGTTTTTAGTAAAAATGACATATGACAAATGTTGCCTTGACAAATAACTGTCTTTGTAAAAAGTTTAACGAGGTACTAAACTAAACTAAACTAAACTAAACTAAAATAAAATAAAATAAAATAAAATAAAATAAAATAAAATAAAATAAAATAAAATAAAAATAAACTGGCATTGGTGGTTTTTGGACTGACTAAAGTCAACAAAAACCATTAAAAAAGCACATTTATTACTTGAAATAAAAGAACATTTAATTGAAATAAAATAAAGTGTAAAAATCTTTTTTAAATCTTTATTTTAAACTTATTTTATTTCAGCTAGTTGCCAAGGCAACATTTCCCATTTTCATTTAGTTTGCTTTGAATACTAAAATAACAGAAAATAAAAAAGTAAAAATAGACATATATAAAATATAGACATATATATATATATATATATATATATATATATATATATATATATATATATATATATATATATATAGTTTTTTTTTTTTTTTTTTAAATATGACAAAACCACAAGAAAGTCAATAAAAACTTTAACTGGAATTAAACTGAAAACAGAAAATATAAAAATAAAATCTAATTCAAAATATTAACAAGTATACTATAATATATCAATTATACTATAATGACACTTCAGTTCTACAGAACAATAACTAAAAAATATCTGATTCCAATGAACTTCTTCAAAAGCGTATGAAGTGGGCTTTCTAAGCGGAAGGCGGCAGGTCTCTCACCGGTGGGCTCTTTAGGGCAGACGTCCGGTAAGGAGCGCGGCTTCCGATAGTGTCTGGGGGCCATCGAAGGGTCCCTGGGCTTCCTGAAGAGCCCATCACTGGGGCCGCTGGACTGAGCGATCGGAGACGAGCCCTGATTGGAGGACATCACTGCGGATCCCTCACATACGAGGCTGACTGGAAGGAGAGCGCAAGAACACACATCAACTTCCTGCCAGCATAGGAAGTACCTGTCCTTTAGAGGAAAAGCACTAGATTTCCCTTCAAACTAATGTTGGATTGGTTTAAACAGCTGTGTAATACTAAACGTATCAGCTGAATGATGGAAAACGGGTTTGAACATGACAAAAAAAAACACAAGAGATTCATTCAAAATTCCCCTTGACACAGTCGTGTTATTAATATAATCAGCACAATATCTGTTCTGCCCACACCGAGCACAAAAACAAGTGAGTCAGAGCGAAAACCGTTAAGAGGAAGATGAAATGAGATGCACACACACCCCTAACGTCCTGCAGCTCAGCGATCTGAATCACTTTTAGCTGTTTAATCAGATTTTCAGAGCAGATTTCACACCTGAGTGAGCAGATACAGAGAAAACTGGACTCTGAGCCTGGACTAGTGTGAAGGGTTTCACTTGAGCGTGCTGCGGGTTGACTTCAGCTGCTGCCGAGTCAGAGAGCAGGAAGAGCCCACGCTGCTCTATAAAGACTGCTCAAGACAAAGCCCACGCCAACCAGACATCCATTCAGCACAAATCACCCATGAGCGAGTCCCACAGACGCCTGTCAAGAACTTCACTCAAAGATTCAACAGAAATACAAAACCATGCCTTACGTAAAGGAAATTAATACTTTTTTTGGGGGGGGGGGTTAAATAGCAACTGCATATGTTTGCAAGATTCAGCGGATTGATGGTTTGTTTCTTTGGCATTGTGACAGTATTTTTATGTGTTAGGTAAAAAATAAGTAAATAATTAAATTAATTATAATAAAAATTAATAAAAACTGCACAACTAAACAAACTGCAGTATTTTTTTTTGGCCAGAACTTAATTTTGATTTTTTACACACACACATACATATATATATATATATATATATATATATAAAATTTTTTTTTACACAAATTAAATAAACAATTTCATAAAATATAAATTGAATCCTATCCAAAAATATTCTTTATATATAATTTTGGGTTAAATGTCACTTGGACATGTTTGCAGGATTTTTTTTTTTTCATAACTGACCACATTTTTTCTCGAACAGCAGTATTTCTTGGAAATAATTTAAATTTGAAATTGTTTAAGTTTTATTTTATCTTATTTAGTTTTGAATTTTGGGTTAAATGTCAACTGGAAATAATTGCAAGGTTCAAGATAATTGCAAGATTAATGCTAATCAAATTTCACTCCACAAATACATACAACACTATAATTTATACTGAAAATTTATCGCTGTTTTTTGGCATTGTGACCTCTATATTATATATATATATTTATTTGTCTTTCAGTCCGAATTAACAGGGATTCTGCCATGAAACCAGGAAATTTCCAAATAATTAAATACCAGTGCACTGAATGCACTCCAATACTAAATACTGACATATTGAATAATTAATGATTTTTAATGGATAAGACAGGACACATGACAGATGAAGTGCAGCATCAGTCAGCTGAGAGCTGATCCAATCAAATCACAGATCAATCATCAATCATCAACTCACAATGAAGCCTCTCTCACTTCAATCAAACAACTATTAACTATGTGTACTGTTTTACAGACGCTTCTTTAACCAGAAACCTATCAATAACAGCTCAACCCCACGGAGTATCTTATTTTAATCACTATAAAAGTGATGTAGAGACACAAACCTCCGCTTTATGTTATTTCACAGATGTAGAACATGATGTATGATTATTTATACACAATAATTAATAATAAAATCACCTGTTTTGAGCAACACAAATCACCTCAGCGCTAATGCCTCCCTAACTGACACACAGACGTCTAATTACACATTTTAATGTGTGGTTTCTGATGGTTTTTACTGCAGATTGAGTAGTTTGGTGTGTTGTGTTTGTTATTGTACGCTTCCACGCAATGAGCCGCTGTTAGCCTGAGCGCTAATCACAATAAACATCCGCTTCCGCTCCGTTAAAGCGCCTCACGCGCTCGCAAACACCGCAGCGCCTCTCGACTACCTGTTAGACGAAATAAAGCAGCTCCTGGAGATCATAATATCGTCTGATCCACTCACATCCTCACTGACGGATCAGACCACTCACTCTGCGGTCCGCCGGACACCGGCCCACAATGCACTGCGCGCGAAACCCAGACACTTCCGGTTTACTCTTGTCAACGCGGACGAGACGAATCATAAATTCTTTCGATTCGTTGTTTGTAAAAATTAGCCATATTTTTGTATTAGCCATAAATGCGTGACTTTGGAGACTCTTTGACAGTAGACACTTTTCATACTGAGCTTATAATTATTGTATTATTTTATTATTATTATTATTATTATTCATAAATGTACCTTCTTTTTCTGTTTTCAAGAAAGATATCGACATACATTTGAATTCTTTAAAGAACTCATGACTTATTTTTCTTTATTGTTTTTTTTTTAGTTTTTGTCTTTATTCATTCTTTCTCTCTTCATTCATTCATTTAATATTTCATTCATTTTTGTGCTTGCAATTTATGTATTTCTGTTCATGCAGCTTTTCTCTTTTCTTTTCTTATTTTTTGTTCTATATTAAAATAAAATAAAAAAAATAGGTGAAGTGTGAGCTATTAACATTATTCTTTAGGAACAATACAAAAATATTTCTGAGAAAATGCAACAATACAGTTTTCAATTATGATATAATATAATATAATATAATACACTTTAGTCCATTTCATGAATAACTCTCTTAGGATATTTTAGTTATTGTCTTTATGCTTGTATATTGTTCTTTGTTGCTAAATAAATACATAAAGTAACTTGTTCTGATTATTTTTCGTTAATTTCTTTCATTAATTGTTTTCTGCCTTTTCTGTTACATTTTATTCATCATTCTCATTCATTCATAATTTTTTTTACTATGTATTTTAATTCATTCATTCATTCATTGTGCTCTTTTTCTTTATAGTTCTTTCTATATTATGTCTGTCTGACCATATACAATTTTTAAAAATAGGTGGAAGACGTGCTCAGTGTTTATTGAAATATATCTATAACTTTATTCTTTAAGAATGATACAAAAACATTTCTGAGAAAATGCAACAACAATACAGCTTTAATACTATATACATAATATAATATAACAACATAACATAATAAAATAAAATATAATAACTCATTGTCGATGAACATCAGTGGTATTTTGGAGGTGATAGTCAATGGCAGTTTGAAAAAAACACAAATAAAAGTAAATGAATTCAGAAAACAGGTTCACACACCCATTGAAGTGTATTTGTACAGATTCCTAACATAACATTGTTTGTATGGCACGAGCAGGACAGCTCAAGCGCAGTGGCTTTTAAACAGTAACCTACTGAACATACAGTGAACAGCATCCAGTCAGACAGAGAACAGATGGCTTGTGGGAAAATCAGAGCTGAATGTGTGTGTTGGCAGAGGAGCAGAGTCTTAAACACACAGGCTGAGTCCAAAATCACCCCCTATACCCTCATTCACTATTCCCTACACTAGTCCACTAGTTCAGTTCACTTGAAGGAGTAAATGAAAACGAGTGAGTGAATTTGGACACTGAGTGCACCGGAAAGACTGCTGCTTTTGCATAGTTTGTGCTGCTGTTTAATAATCATTTGAAACTGGCAGCTCCAGTAGTAAGATGAAAGGATTTATCTTGAACTCTGTTATGGAAATTATGTATAAACCCAAATTAAATAATGGAATAATCAGTTTACAATGAATTTATACCTGTATCGTATTATGCTGTAGGCCGAGGACGAGTGCTTTGTAAAATGAATGGATGGATGATTCCGCTGCAGAATCCATCTTCTGGCGAGACGCCGCGATTCATTCGCCGAGCGACTCTCACAGTGCATTATGGGTATTCTCTAGCCGGTGAGCATACATCAGTTGTACACCTGTTATTGCTGTGCATTGTGGGATTGAATGAGTGCACTCGATAATGTCCACTAAGGTTTTGGACAGCACTAAAAATGGCTGTCCCCTCAAACATTGCCCTATTTAAAGGGATAGTTCACCCAAAAATTTAAATTAGCCCATGTTTTACTCACCCTCAAGGCATCCTAGCTGTATACGACTTTCTTCTTTCATATGAATCCAATTGGAGTTATATTAAAAATTATTAAAATTAATTAAAAAATTATCCTTGCTCTTCCTAGCTTCATAATGGCAGTGGGTGGGTGTTTTTTTTTTCTACAGTCCAAAAGAAGTCCAATAAAGTGCATCCATCCATCATAAAATGTGCCTCACACGGCTCCGGAGGGTGAATAAAGGCCTCCTGTAGCGAATCGATGCGTTTTTGTAAGAAAAATATCCATATTTAATATGTTATAAACACTTTTCTCTCACTTCCACTAGTGATGGGAGAAACGAACCTTTTCGAAGCTACGAATCAATTGAACCAATTTCTTCGCAAAATGATTCACTGTTTCGAATCATTCGGAACACCACACACTAGTGACAGCTGCTTGTCAAAAGTGTGTAAATGCAACAAAACCTCAGGCTAAAACATGCATCAAAAAAGGTTTGAAAAACCCATTGCAAATGTTTTATTGAAAGTATAATACATTAAATGTAATAAAAATAATAAAATACCATTAAATATGAAGTGTCTGTACAATATGCAGTTTTTAAAATATTTTATATTAATTTGCAGAGCTTGTATTGTTTGTTTTTTGTTGAGTACATAGACGCCAGTAAAAGACTATTAACTACTTCTCATCCTTTTAATTACACAAATGTCTCATAAAAAATGTCTACAAATTGATAAAAACTGATCTGAGACCACTGGTTTACAGAGATCGCCCCCCAATGGAAAACCAATGAATAAATTAGCTTTCCATTGATGTATGGTTTGTTAGGATAGGACAATATTTGGTCGAGATACAACTATAAATGAAAATCTGGAATCTGAGGGTGCAAAAAAATCTAAATATTCAGAAAATCGTCTTTAAAGTTGTCCAAATGAAGTTCTTAGCAATGCATATTACTAATCACAAATGAAGTTTTGATATATTTATGGTAGGAAATTTACAAAACATCTTTACTTAATAAAGACTTATTATCCTAATGATTTTTGGCATAAAAGAAAAATCGATCATTTTGACCCATACAATGTATTTTTGGCTATTGCTACAAATATACCTGTGCTACTTATGACTGGTATTGTGCTCCAGGGTCACAAATAACTCTGATTGTATTCGTCTGATGAAGAAAGCCATATACACCTAGGATGCCTCGAGGGTGAGTAAAGCATGGTCTAATTCTCATTTTTGGGTAAACTTTCCCTTCAAGGGTGTAGTTGGTGATTGGGGACGCAGCCACACACTCCCACACACTCAGTCCAGCGGCCCCTGAAAAATGAGCCTGACGCTCTTCCTGTGGCGGGCGAGTGGCCGCATACAGAAGGGGCAGGCGGGGCAGAGGCTGTGAGCGCCGTGAGGCAGCAGCAGTCTGCTCCAGAAGGCGGCGGTGTGCTCAGAGCACACGTGTCCGCAGGGGCTGAAGGCGTGCGTGGGGGGCCCGGCGTCCAGGTAGAAGGCCGACTCGCGGCCCAGCTTCAGCGGCACGTACAGACCCCGGGAGCGGCACAGCGGGCACTCACGCTCGCCCTGCTCCAGCCCCAGCTCCTCTCCACTCTGGGACTCGTCCTCCTCGGAGGAGCCCCTCCAGCTGTGCTGTCCATGCACGTGGCCGCAGGCCAGGTAGGCCCAGGGCTGGTGGTCGGGGCTGGAGGAACGCTCCAGGCTGGGGAAGGCCAGGGTGTGCAGGCCCACGGGACACTGGGGCCGCGCTGCGTTCAGCTCCCACCGCAGGACCTCCAGGTGTTTGGGGGTCGGTGTGCGCGACAGACCCTCCGCCGAACGCCACAGCAGAGTCGCGCCGCACAGGTCGATTAAAGTGCCGTCCACCAGCTCGTGACACTCATTCTCCACCTACAGAGAGAGACAGAGACAGAACAACATGTTTCGTAATTTAGTGGGACTGATCACTTCACTATTACTTAAATATATTGATTTCAATAAACTCCACATTAAACCTTGCAGCATTTTTATGTGATTTTGGCAACTAAAATGTGTTTGTTTTTTTTCTAAAATAAATGGGCTCAAAATAAATGATGGTCAAAAAAATATTATTTCATATTACTGGATATTGATGGAGCAACATGATTTGTGCAAAAAGAAATGGTAACAGAAGTTTGTTTTGGTTATCACATTAAAATGATTAAAATCACATTAAAATGATTAAAACTAAATGCTTGCTTATGGATGTTTTATATTTTATATAAAAATAAAAAAAGACATTAAAAATACAAATATTTTTCATTATATGCATTTTTTTTTATATTTTATATATTTATAAAATTATTTTAAAATAGAACATTAATATTCCTTAAACATATTGATTTGAACAAACCCTGTTTGCCACTACATTCCCTCAGCATTTTTGTGTGTGTGTGTATGTGTGTGTGTGTGTGTGTGTTTACATTTATTTAATGGTCTCAAAATATATGATGATCAAAAAATATTATTTCATGTTTCAGTTTATTGAATATTGGAGCAACATATTATTTATATTGATTTTATGTAATATATATTTTAAAATAAATATATATAATATATGTATATATATTTTAAAATAAAAATTAAAAATAAAAATATTTTTCATTATAAAAATAGAAAATTACTATTGCTCATACATACTGACTTCAACAAACCTAACTAGCAAAATCCAAAGTTTGCTTTATAAATCATGTAAAATTTCATATATAAAATAATATTTAAAAAAAAAAAAATCAGATGTGTGTGTGTGTGTGTGTGTGTGTGTGATTTTTCTTTCATACATTTTATATATGATTTAAAAATATATATTTTATATATTCACTAAATTTATTGGGAAGGCTTTCATTCGGAAGGCTTTACATCATTTCTATGATGTAAATCATCATTTCTACATATATACATATATACATAATTAATTATATAAAATAAACATTTTATACATGTATTTTATACATTTTATACATTTTATACATGTATTTTATACATTTTATAAACAATAAACATTTTATAATTATATTAATGTTTCATATATTTTATATATTCACTAAAAGTATTTTAAAACAGAAAACGTCTATTATCCATTAACAACAAGGCCAGCATTTGGAACTGACACAATGGAAAACAGCCACTTCTGCTTATCATCAAAGCAGGATAATCATAAAACAGTCAGACATTGAGCGATTAATGTGTCTGGCTAATATAACCATCTATAGGTAATTTCTTTCACTTGAGTTATCAAAAGTTCATTCTGCACTGACTCTAAGTGTCCAGTAGATGATGCTCTCATTCACACGACCTCCTCCTCAAACACGAGAGCTCAGCTGTGCATGAGTCAGTAACATACAGTGAGTCTATACAGAGTCAGAATGAAACAAGTCCAAACCACATCCACTATTTAGAGAGCGCAGACTATGCACCTCAGGTCTGCCGTCTCAGCCAGGACACACAAATCCAGCTCGCATCGCCAAACCACGGCCAGATAGACACACCAAACACAGCTACCGCCAATATACAGATGAGTTTACACAGGTGTGTAGTCAGAAATACTGCATTAGCACAATTCACAGCACAAAAGTAGAGTTAACACGACAGAGTTATTAAAAAATGAATATCACGAAAAAGGTAGTAGTTTGTATATATAGAAATAATGCCACAATCCACAAAAAAAATCCTAAATAAGCAGGATTATTCTAGTTAACTAAAGCCTAAAATTAACAATAACTGAAATAAACTAAAATAAAAAACATATTAAAAAAACATATTTTATTTCGGCTACTTGCCAAGGCAACATTTCTTCTTCATTTTAACTTTAAGTACTAAAACAATTAAAACTATTCAAGAAAAAGTAATAAAAATTATATAAACTAATAAAACTAATAAAAATGACCAAAATACTACAAGATTACTAAAACTTTAACTGAAATTAAAGTGGAGTCAATATACAAAAAAAATTAAATCTAATAAAAAAACTACAATAGCATATCATTGATATACTAAAATAACAATGGAAAAAAATATAAAAATAAAATAAAATCTATTTTAAAAATTAAACATTTATTTCAGCTACTTGCCAAGGCAACACTTCTCATTTATTTTAACAAAGTACTACAACAACCAAAAATAAAACTAATAAAGAAAAATGTATTATATTATATAAACATAAAAAACTATACAAACGACAAATGCATCAAGGTTACAAAAACTTTAACTGAAATGAAAGTGAAAACAATATATAAAAAAATTAAATCTAATCAACAAAAACTACAATAGTACATATCAATGATACTAAAATAACAATGAAAAAATCTATACATAAAAATAAAATAAAATATATATTTAAAAAATTTAAACATTTTGTTTCAGCTACTTGCCAAGCCAATATTTCTCATTTATTTTAACTTAAAGTACTATAACAACCTAAACTAAAACTACATAAAGAAAAAATATATGATATAAACATAAAAAAACTGTTGAAAATGACAAATGCAGCAAGATTACTAAAACTTTAACTGAAATGAAAGTGAAAACAATATATATTAAAAAAATCTAAATCAACAAAAACTACAATTGTATATCAATGATACTAAAATAACAATGAAAATAGGTCATTTTCTTTAACTTAAGCATTATTCCTTCTTTTGATTTTTCCGATTTTAATAATGAATCAACATCAAAGAAGACACTTTTCTGAGTTATAAAACTCAAGAGATATTGAGAAACACATTTCTGAGAGGAACTGGTTTAGAGGTTTTCAGAATGGCAGTTGTTTACTAGCGACAGTCATTTCATAACCTCTGGTTCTCACACACTGTGCATCCAGAGAGAAAAAGCTGCATGGCGAGGTTACGCTCAGGACTTCTGACACCATGGAGACCAGATCTGAACAACACAACAAACTGTGCAGTCGGGCGGGAGTCATATCACGCACAACACACACACACACACACACACACACACACACACACAAGCTATGTGCTGATTCAGTCCCTGTGGGCCTTCGCTGATTGAAAAGATACACAAATATACAAATTCTTCTTCACACTGCAAAATGTGAGTGTTTGTGTGATTCCAGATAAGGACAGTGAGAAGTGTCGAGCACTAAAATGAGTATTTACCAACACATAATCAGAGTTGTCATGGCGAAGCTGGGAAACAAGGAAATGTCACCCTTATATTTATCTGAGGGTTACAGAGATGTCGCTATGGCAAAGTTTTGACCTCATTTTGGAGGATTTCATCAAGCCTCGGTCATTCTTTGATCTAAATTTGGTCTATTAAAGTCAGCGTAGTCTCAGCTCTCACCAGTTTTCCGGGTTTCTGAGCGGAGCGGGTCTCTCGGAGCGTGAAGACATTGCCGCAGACGGAGATCTCTCTCCAGGAGCCCGCTTTGGACTCGCAGGTGAAGCCGTGCCGCGGTCGCATCACTAATATGCCATTAGTGGTCAGGCCGTCCATCTGGCTGTCAGCGCACCACCATTTCGCCGCTTTCTCCTGAGGACAGAGGGAAAACTGATTCATTCATTCGCTCACTTCATTCACTGATTCATTCGTTCATTAACCGATTCATACATTCTTTCATTCATTTGCTCACTTCATTTACTGATTAATTTGTTCCCTCAGTTCATTCACCAATTCATTCATTTGCTCACTTCATTCACTGATTCATTCCTTTGCACACTCAATTCACTGATTCATTCATTCACTCACTTCGTTCACTGATTCATTCATTCACTCACTTCGTTCACTGATTCATTCGTTCATTAACCGATTCATACATTCTTTCATTCATTTGCTCACTTCATTTACTGATTAATTTGTTCCCTCAATTCATTCACCAATTCATTGGTTTGATCACTTCATTCACCAATTAATTTGTTCACTCACTAATTCACAGATTCACTCGTTCGCTCTCTTCATTCACTGATTAATTTGTTCTCTTACTGTATTCACTGATTCACTCAATTATTCACGGATTCATTCATTCAATCACTTTGTTTACTGATTCATGGATTCATTCACCTTGTTCACTAATTCATTTACTCGCACACTTCATTCACAGATTCACTCGATCGCTCACTTCATTCATTCACTCATTCATACACACAGACTACCATTTAAATGTTTGGGGTCAGATTTTTGTTTTTAAATAAAATAATACTTTTATTAATCAAGGATGCATTAAATTGATCAAAAGTGGCAGTAAACACATTTATAATCTTAACACTTATAATGTTCTTTTGAACTTTCTATTTATAAAAAAATCCTGAAAAGAATTATCACCTTTTTCTCAAAAACATGAATCGGCACGACTGTGTTCAACATTGCTAATAGTCAGAAATGTTTCTTGAGCAGAAAATAATTAGAATGATTTCTGAAGGATCAAGTGACACTGAAGACTGGAGTAATTATGTTGAAAATTCAGCTTTGATCACAGAAATAAATTACATTTTACAATATATTCAAATAGAAAACAGTTATTTAAATTATAATAATATTTCACAATATTACAGTTATAACTGTATTTTTGATCAAATATATGCAGCCTTATTGAGCAGAAGAAGATACTTCTTTCAAAAACAATACAAACTTTTACTGGCCACAAACTTTTGAACGGCAGTGTAGTTCATTCACGTCATGAATTAGTTCATTCACTCACTCACTTGTTCATTTCCAGCCTCTCCAGGAGTGATAGTGGACAGATGAACACATGAAAGCATCATGGAACGGATGGATGGATGGATGAGAATGAAAGACTATTAGAGAGGAGAGAGATTGTGTTGGAGGAGTGTGTTTGACCCACCCCCAGGAAGATGCTTTTGGACGAGTCGAAGCCGGCGGCGTAGATGCGGGCAGTGTAGGGCGGCGCTCTCTGACACACGATCCGACACGCAAATCGCGATATAGTGCTCTGAGACGACAGCGTGTCGCTTTTGCCGTGACAACCAGGCACCGTGTCCATCACCACGAAATCAATGGGGCTTTCAGTGGACCGGCCGATCTGCAAAAGAAAGATGGTTTCTGCAGTGATTAAGGGGAAATTGTGTGGGAATCTCTAATCTGTGACACATAGAGTAAAAACTGATCGACATGAATGAAAGAGATGAAGAACTTTCAGTGTTTAGAGAGTGTGTTACGAATCCTGTGCCTTCACTTCCGGTCACTCACCACCAGAGGTCACCCGCTCACTACATGGACTCTTGCACTACACCTACTGTTGCATGTCACCTCCAGACTACATTTCCCAGCAGCCATTTCACTAATCACATGCTCACACCTGAGACTGATCACACATCTGATTCCCATTACACCCCTTACTTAAGCCATGGTCTTCCTCTCCCTCACTACCGAGTATTGTCTAGCACTTATCGCTCACCTAGTGATAGCTACTCTACGGAGCCAGTTCCCAGTTCTAGTTTCTAGTTCTTAGTTCATAGTCTAGTCTAGTCTTGCCTTGCCTGTTTTCTCGTGTTTCCTGATCCTTGCCTGGTTTATCTCGTCTCGTCTGTCAGCAGCCTGCCCTGGATTTATTGTCTGTTTGGATTAACCCTTGCCTTGCCGTTGCGGACTCTGTTTGCACGTCTCTTGGACTACCGCTCGTGTACCTGGATTATCTCTCTGCCTTGCCCTGTTGGATATTGTTCGCCGATCGAAGACCCACGCTTGCTCTAGGACTACTCTTTGTCTTGCCTGTGTTATACCTGTTTACCATTGTCTGAACCTTGCTTGTTTCCTGACCATGCCTTTGTTTAATAAAGCCTTGCACATGGATCCTCATGTCTCTCGTCTTGTCGGCTCCGTAACAGAGTGTTTATATTGCACCACTAATTGTGCAGTTTATTTATATGCACTTCCTACATAAAGTAGTAATGCACCAACATTTCAGCAATTGAAAATTAATTTTTGGTTTTTGGAGGGCATTGATAATATCGATTTATCTCCATTTTTGATGAACCGAGATCTTTTAGTCAGTGCCATTTTTAGTTGGTTCTGTCCATTTTCTGTCTAAATTCTTTCCATTTTATCACACAATTCAAAGAATGAATGTGGTTTTGATGCTCTTTAACATAGCGTGACCGGTCGCTGTAGTGCCTCATTTCAAGTGGCACATGAAGAGATCATCTCTTCTTCTTTAATACTAGATAAAGTACAAAATAAACATGAATGAACATCAGAAGGTATTGAGATTTCAGCTTATTGAAATGTATCAATCACTCAGTGTTTCAACCACGGAAAGACATCAGTAAAACAGCTTGTAAACATATTTACCTCAAGAAAGCCATTCAATGTCCATAAATTCTTCAGATAAAAAAAAAATACATGCACCATTCCATTATTATTTTATTTTATTTATTTTCATGACAGATTTATTCAAACACATTAAATATTGAAGACAATAGGTTATATTGTAATATTTAATGTGTTTCAATAAATCTGTCATGAAAATAAGTTTAATTAAATGTTTAGATTCATAAAACGAATTGGAGTAGAAACATGATTATATAATTAAGAAGTTGATATAAAAACATCTTTATGTGCAATTTAAATGTGCATGTAGAACTGTTTTTATTTGAGTGTTTATTATTAAATCAATGTGATTAATTGATTATTAAATAAATGTTATTTTCGGTGTCAGCTAATTTTGTTAATTTTGGTTTTGGTGTTGCATTTCGGTGCATCACTTGTTTAAATGATGCAAACCAGATCCAAGTACAAATGCACCCACTAAATCTGTACACAATTCAAACACACAGTTACCTGAAGAAACATAAACATACCTGAAACATGTCGGTGGTGCTGTCGTGTGCGTACTCCACGACTACCGTCTGCGCCCTGGACAGTGTATACGACACACTGTG
Source organism: Spinibarbus caldwelli (assembly GCA_039654775.1). NCBI lineage: Eukaryota > Metazoa > Chordata > Actinopteri > Cypriniformes > Cyprinidae > Spinibarbus > Spinibarbus caldwelli. The sequence goes on from CM077224.1 coordinate 37,284,657, forward strand.
CTGGTTTTTGTTGCTGATGGCCTGCAGAAACACCACATGTACACCAGAACCCTCGTCAAGAGCATGCCGGTTCATAATATTTGCATCAATCAAATCAGCTTACAGTTCATTTATCATATTCAGACATGCAGGAGTAACAGATGACAATGAAATGTGAGGGTGAAGTCACTCTGGATAAATGTGTCGCATGCTACACATGCTTTAGATGCACATTCACTGGCAGCAAAGAATGATAAGAAAACCAGCTCACATTTAAACACTCGGCTTGTGCAGAAGCCCTTAAAAATTCAATGTGACACGTAAATGAGCAATAAAGGCTTTTAAAGACGTATAAAAATGATTATCGGGAAAATGGGCGTGTACCTTGGCGGTCTGTGGACTGCATGTGCTGTGGACGGTGCCAGGTTTGACTCCATTGGCTTTGGTTCTCTTAAACAGAGCGAAACGACTCCTTCTTCTGCCCCGGTCTCCGTTTGGTAGGGAGCCATTGTAGCTGTGGAGACAAAATGTTAGTCCACAATGCTGCATTAGTAAGATTTACTAATCACTAGTGCAAATCTGATTAAGAAAGAGGAGTCATTCTTACCCGAGGACAATGAGCTCTCCGTATTTGATGGGTTTGGAAGAGCTCAGAAGCTCCTGTTCAGGGGCCAACATCACTCTGGTCTACAGCTCAAACACTTCCTCTGAAATATTTCTCTGTCTTCCCTTCTTGATCTTGCTTCCTCAATGCTCCACCATCACGATCTCACCATAAGACATCTGCAAACGAAAAACACAACAAAAGCAGGTTACACTAGTCTGTGGCTCTACACGAATGACTAAGCGACAGATGCCTCTGATCATGTCTGTGATTCAGTCTTTAGTTTGCTCTCTTCCTACCATAAGCCTCCGAAAGCAGCACAAAATCTAAAGCCACGAATGTTAGTCTTATTCCCGCCTGTAGAGTGGCACCACTGAGACTATAGTGCAAAAAACCCCCGCAACAAACAAATAGAAATTGTAGAAAGAGAATATTACCCAGAAAAGACATATTCAATAACACAGAAGTAAGTTATGATGTTTGCGAAATAAGATGAAGGAGATCATCTCCAAATATCACTGAGATGGTTTCACTTCCTCTCAGTGTGGGTTGGCATCAGTACTGTTTTGCTCTGTCAGGGTCAAGCGTTCATGAAAAGTTGGCTCTGTCACGCGATGAAACCACAAACATAAAAATAGCAGGCGACAGACATCGCTGTTTCCGACACATAAAACATCAACAACTCTCGCAGCCACAAATGACAGAACTTCAATCTTTCATGTGCATGAACAGAGATAAATAAGTGCAAAACAAAAAACACACATGAACATAGATGCAAAATCAAGACATAACAAATAAAAATACAAACATCAGTGTAAACATAACTAGAAAACAACAATTAAATAAATGTATAAAGCAACACACGCATACACACACAAGTACAATTCTACAAATTAACACAAGTTCCAAGCAACAAACAAGCAAAACAAAAACAAACATAAATAAATGTGCAAACACACCAGCACAACTAAACAAAGTGCAAAGCAACAAAAGAAACAAGAAACGTGAATAAAAATATAAAGCAGAAAACATGCACAAATTAACCAACAAACGAAACATCAAACAACAAAACAACAGACAAACAATTACAAACATAAACAAGTGTAAAGAAACAAACACACTCCAGCGCAACTAGTTTTTTTCAACTGCTTACACACAAAATCTTTACTTGTCGCACAATTTCTGAAACCTGACACTCAAACACCAGAATCACACACCAAATCTGCAAAACCATACGCTATTTCTCAGCCTTTGACTTAGTTTTCAATTTCATAAAACACTTTTTGCAAAACACAACACACAATTCTCTATGTAACACACAAAATTCTAACAGGAAGTATCTTGATTTTATTTTTTAAAACACAACCAATCAAAATGCCACACTAATTCATCAGTGCCTCACACTAACTCCTCACGTGTGCAAACACTCATTGCTTTACTTAACACAAACCAATCATGACTTTAGAATAGGCCTATAAATAGACCAAAGGTCAAGTTATAGGTTTTGAACAATGGCTGCAAACAATGCAGACAGAGTAAGGGGTGTTGGAGGGAGAGCCAGAGTTGGGATTAGAGGAGGAGGAGGAGTTCAGAGGAGAGGAAGAGGATGAGTCGGACGGGGAAGAGGAGGAGTACAAAGAACAGGAACAAGAAGAGTGGTGAGATGAGATTAGGGCTACTGTCACTGATCATGTGATCAACCACGGTTTTTAGTCGATTTACTGTGTGGCGGGCATAATTCGAACCTTTAGAAATGAGAACAGGTATGTAACAATCTACTGTAATGTAGACATGTTCTAATGTACCCATAATAGCTATTTCAGCATAACATATGGTATACTATAAAATGTATATTTTAGCATCTATTTACGTACTGCAGTGCATTGCATGATTGGTCACAGTCTGGTGGGTTATCATACTACACAACAGTACAGCTGACTGTAAGAAGACATTCTAACTATATTGTATAAAATATTATATTATACTGCAATTTGTTACAGTTTCACCTTTTTCAAAATTATGTTTGGTTTCTGTCCAACTACACATGGTTGATGTATTTCTTTTCTTTCGTACTGTGTGTAATACTGTATTCACAACCACAAATGCTTACAGTAAATAAATAAATAGTTTGGTTTCAATCTTGCTTTTGTGTTTACTGTGAATTTTGCATGAATCTCTCTGCCAATTACTTTCAATTTTGTACAGAAATGTACATTGAAGCTCATGAAAGAAGAGCTTTAGGTTTTGAATTACTGTGTGTATATGATATAGCCAAAAATATAATATTACGGCAAAAGTGTTTGCAATGTAAGACAAATGTTTGCTTTTGAAATGTGTTTGTGATATTTTACATGTAGTGTGTCATTTTGCAAGAGATGTGAGGCATTTTGCATTTTGTGTGTGCAATTCTTGGAATTGTGTGTAAGCAGTTGAAAAAAACTGTAAACAAAGAACAAAGCAACAACAAAAAAACAAGAAACAAACATGAATAAAAATACAAAGCAGCAAACATGCACAAACTGACCAGCAAACAATACATCAAACAACAAAATAACACACAAACAATTACAAACAAACATGAACAAGTATGACAAACACAATTCAGTACAACTTGACAAAGTGCAAAGCAGCAAACAAACATAAATAAAAATGTAACACAGCAAAAATACTTATGCAAATTAACCAACAAACACAACTGCAAATCAACAAATACTACACATCCAAAGTAACAAACAAAACAAAAACAAATGAAATGATAAACACAAGAACAAATCTACAATCAAATGCAAGTGCAAAACAACAGACAAACAAAAATAAGAGTAAAGTAACAAACAAAAACCAGCAGACCTCAACAATGTGGAACAAACAAAACATAAATAAAAACATGAAGTGGCAAACATACACATGGATAAATTAACCAACAAACACAAGTCCAAATCAACACACACACACACACACACACACACACACACACACACACAAAGTGTAAATCAACAAACACACACAAACAGAATTCAAACTGCAAAGCAACAAAAAACAAGAAAAACATAAAAATATAAAGCAGCAGCAAACAAACAAACAAACCAGTATAAACACAACTGCAAAATAACAAATGATTACAAACCAACAAATGTAAATAAGCAAAAAAAAAAAACAAAAAAAAACAAACATAAATACAAGAACTGAATGACAAACAAACAAACAAACACAGGTGTTAAATCATTTAACAAGCATCAACAAAAGCACAAAATCCACAGAGAAAACTACTTTGTATACTGAAGTGTAATGCATCTGTGCATGATTTTTTTTTAGCAATTGCATGGCTAACAACAACACACCTGCATGTAAATGTGCAAATCTTCAGCAGCTTGCTGTCTTTCCTGTGGGTCTATATGAATGACCCAGAGAGAGCTCTCTTAAACAGGATGGATATCTGATCTGGGCTTGAAGCACTTAATCATCTCTCTGACAGGACAACTCTGACATAGCGTGAATAAACTCCTCACCTCATTCCTGCCTGACACACACACACTAACCAAACCACGCAAAGCCAGATATGTTTCTTAAGGACAGATACTGTCAGCCCTAAAGGCAGCATGTGTGTGTGTGTGTGTGTGTGTGTGTGTGTGTGTGTGTGTGTGTGTGTCACACCCCAGCCTCGTCCCTGTATCCATGCCAGACATTTGCTCAGAATACAGAAGACATTTGCACTCTTGCCAGCCGGCTACAACACACCGCAGCGTTTCCACAGCGACCCAGTATACACTGGGTGATGCAGGGCACACACCTCTCTGAGTTTATGCTCTTTGAAGTATGCAAGGGAACTTTTGCTAATGATGAGCTGTGATTTATGAGCGATTTATGAGGACTCAAACACACACGTATACATATAAGCGTGCATGTTTAGCTCAGATTTCTGGGGTGGTGAGGTGCAATGGTTAAAGATAAACATAGTTGCTGGGGGGTTCAGGCTTGTTGCTAGGGTTGCTAGGGTGGTTGCGAGGGTGGTTGCTAGGGAATTGCTATGCGGTTGCTAGGGTATTCTGGGAGGTTGCTAGGGTGTTATGTAATCATCCACCAGGTGAAAATCACAAGTCTGATCACTTATAAAAGTAATTGCAAGTAATGATAGAGCGACATTTATATGGGGTTTAATTTGAAAGAAACTAATTGTCTACAAACCTTTAAGAAACAAAAGTTAATTGAGCATTTTCATAATAAAACCTAAATATTTAGTGCTAAAACATTGTTGCAACCATGTATGAATGAAAATGTCATATAAACTCATATTAAACAAAACTAATATACATGTACTGTATACATGTATACGATGCAACATATATACATGGGATTAGCGCTTACACGTTTGCTCCGCCCACTTTTGAATCAACCGGCTAGCAGTGGCTTCTACTTGGTTTTAATTTTTTGTTTGTTTTACACAAACGGCCAGTTATTTTCCTTGCATTGTGCACAGTTAAGCAAAATAAACTTCTTAAATTCAAGTATTATCCCTCAGGATACTTTTTGAGGCACAATAGTTATATTTAAGAAGTGAATGAAGTAACATCTCAAATTAAGAGGGACAAAAACCCAGAGTATGAACAAGAGTGACTCTTGCCTTAGCAAATAGACTGCTAATAGCAGCTGAAGCTCTGATGGTGAGAGCTGACAAAGCTGACCGTGTGAGTGGTTTCCTCCTGCTCCAGAGGGAAGGTGGGTCGACACAGAGCTTCATTCACCCCATGTCTGACTCTGAAAGCCCCTTGCTGGGCTTTGAGCTCTGCATAGTCCCACCCGACCAACTCACGAGTCAAAGAGTGACTTCACTGTCCAACAACAAAGGATCTTTCATGACACACGCTATCCACACACACTCACACGACCTCCACGCTGATGCAGAGATTGAGAGCACGCTCGACTCAGACAGAGCTGCAGTTCTCATCATCTATTGTATGTGTGAGAGAGACGGTTAGACTAGACAGTTTGTTTGTTTAACCATGACATTTTAGCAGTGCAATAGAGAGAAGTCTTTGTTTTGATTAACCTGCAAAGGCTTATTATCTCAGATTTATATATATATATGTAAATGCAAAGTTAGTTAGTGTTGCTGTTGTGTTTCTGATTCTGATTCTTTAAGGATCTAATGCAAATATACAACCAAATATTCAGGAAATTCCAGCACAGATTCTGTGTAAATGATTTTTTATTTATTCATATGTTCTGAAATGATAAACAAACGTGGAACATTTGCACATTTTCATCAATGTCATGTTTCGCATGAAAAACGTTTTCAGGATAGAAAGAATATGGCCACATAAGATCACAATGTTTACCAGAACAGCAACCACAAAGTTTGTACATTTGCCCCTCCTCTTTATACATAACCATTGGTGTGCATTAATGATTTTGAACATTGCCAGTTTAGTGCAGAATCTTTTGTCTGGAGAGCAGCTTTACTCTTAGCATTGACTATGAACAGTGTTTGAGTTGCACCGAATTAAACATACAAGAGAATTTGAGGTTTATGAAATAATTAGCAGAAAATATATCCTAAAATCTAAAAAGGAGAGAGCCGAATGGATCCAGAGATCAGCTGAAGACAGAGATGAGTGTGAGAAAGAGAAGAAAGACATGAGATCAGTGGAGAACAAAAACAGTGAAGGGACAGTGTGTGTGTTCATGAACAAAATAAATATGATTTTTATGATACTGAATATCATTGGTGACATTTTTGTTGGACCGATTAAGCAATTATTTTAAATAAACAAACCCTTTTTTATTTTTGTAGTGTTTCGGTTTACTTGTTTGTTTGTTTTTTTCATTATTTACAATTTTTCCAACTGCTTAAACACAAAATCTTTACTTGTCCCACAATTTCTGAAACCTGACACTCAAACAGCAGAAGCACACACCAAATCTGCAAAACCATACACTAAACACTTTTTGCAAAACACAACACACAACTCTCTATGTAACACACAAAAATCTAACAGGAATTAATGTTATGGCAAAGGTGTTTGCAAATGTTTGCTTTGAGATGTGTTTGTGATATTTTGAATGCAGTGCTTCATTTTTCAAGAGATGTGAGGCATTTTGCATTTTGTGTGTGCAATTCTTGGATTTGTGTGGAAAGTTTTGAAAAAGAGGCAAAATTTTTAAAATGTGTGTAAGCAGTTGAAAAAAAAACTGTACAATTGAATTTAAATGTTTGTTATGCATTTCAGCATGTGTAAGTTTGCACAGATTAACAGAACGACGTAGCCCTGCTGACAAAAAAATTAATTCAGTGTTTTTTTCTTTCAACGAAGCATGGTAAATTTCATTATTCAACTCAAAAAATGAACACTGAAAGCATATGTGCAAGCTGTCTTCATTATTCAAACAAGAAAGCGACATGAAAGGAAATGGCAGTTACTTTTTTAACTCTGGTAACTTTAACATAAAAAAATTAACATAACTTGATAGCATTTTTGTTATAATGGTTGTGTTTTTCTTTAATTTTAGCGGAACATATGGGCAAACAGACAAGAATTTCTAATGAATCTAAATGAATTTCTAAATGAAATGATGTAAACTATTCAATATAAAAAAAACTTTTCTTTATATAGTTTGGTTAATTTTACTATACAGCTGTTTTTTACTGTAGGCCTATTAGACTTCTTTTCTTCTTCAAAAGTTTGAAGTTTATTTTTTGATTTCTTTATTGATGACAGTGCTACTACCAAGATGTCAATTTTGTTGACAAAAACTTTTGCAGTGCTCATTTTCACATTGTCAGATGTTTTTAAACTTACTTTGTAACCTCAGAAATGACAGACTACACTCTTAAATATAAAGGTTCCAAAAGGGGTTTTCACAGCGATGCCATGAAGAACTAGTTTTGGTTTCCCAAAGAACCTTTCAGTGAACAGTTCTTAAAAGAACCTTTTTTTTTTTTTTTTCTTATAGTGTGAAGAACATTTTAATAATCTAAAGAACCTTTTTCCACTCTAAAGAACCTTTTGTGGAATGAAAAGGTTCCATGGATGGTAAAAGTTCTTTGTGAAACCATTGATGCCAATAAAGAAGCTTTATTTTTAAGAGTGTAGTGCACACCGCGCGCGATCGAGCCTGTGGAGGAGGATGTCTCTTCAGACATGAAACATGATAATGCTCTTATTCACATTATACTGTATTGTAGCAATGATATTAACGCTGACAATCACACACTATCATTACAAATATCATTGTCAATCAATCAACTCTACTGATCAATCAGTGACAGTTCAATGACAACCAAAGCACCTTCTCACAACAAAGAAATGATTAAAAAAAACTGCATATAGCCTGTGTGAAATTAATAAACAAGACGCAGAAACAAATAAAGCAGACACTAGATGTAAATATGAGAACATGCTGAACTCTCTGAAACGATTTTTTCATTTGAATCATAGGTTAATCACATTCAGCACATAGAATTAGCTATTTATTTCTTAGACTAACAAAAGTTTTAGAATTTCTTTTGGTTTGGTTTATAAATTTCTGCGGAGTTCAATGCATTTTGCAAACTTCTTGCAAACGTTTGCATAATAGATATAAACCAAAATTAAATGTGCCCAGGCTGCCTTACAGTGCTTTAATTTCCATTCACTAAAGGTAACAGCTTACCTCTAATAAGACTTTTTAGTGTGCCTTCTCAGATATGCGCCAAACTAAGAAACTCCAGGTGGACTGACTCAGGAGTTGTCGGAGGTAAGTGACAAAAGTCGTTCTGTTTCTCGGATAAAACGCCAAAAATAATCATGTAAGGAGTGAGGCAGGATGTCCCCAGCAGTCTGCGTGCACTGACAGCTCTCCAGAATAACTCCGCGTCTGTCTACAAAGCGTGAGAGCTGACGTCACAGAGCGAACGGCGAGGGATTGTCGGGTAATGAAGTCCGCCAATTAGTTCTTAACTATCACCCCTTTACATTTGGATTTGTAGCAGTTATAACCACAAAAAAGTGTTGTTAGTAGCCTACATGAATAATAATAAGAATAGCATTATATAAATAACATTATACTAGGTTAACAATATCACACCTTTAACATTTAAATTAACTGTACAGAATGGAATGGAATATAGAATAACGGCGCAAAAGAACAAAGTTATAATGTACTAGAATGTGAATGTACTGGAATAGAATAGAATAGAATAGAATAGAATAGAATAGAACAGAACAGAACAGAATAGAATAGAATAGAATAGAATAGAATAGAATAGAAGGTAAAGAGAAAGGAAGGGCAGGGAATGCTGCATTTAACAGCATAAGATATATAAAACAGTAGTATAACAGAATAGAATAGAATGCAACAGTCTGAAATAAACAGACTAGAATGGAACAAATAATATCAGAATAGAATAGAACAGAATAGAACAGAATGTTAGACTATATTAGAAGAAACAGACCAGTTGAGAACATATAGCAAAAAATAGAACAGAACGGAATAGAATAGAATAGAATAGAATAGAATAGAATAGAATTTGGCATTTGATAGTATAGTAATAGGTGATAGCATAATATGGCATAACAGAACAGAACAGAACAGAACAGAACAGAATAGAATAGAATAGAATAGAATAGAATAGAATAGAATAGAATGTGGTATATAACAGCATAAGATATAATGGATTGTAGCATAATATCTCATAATATGATAGAATAGAATGTAAATTAGACTTGATTAGAAGAAACAGTCTAGGCTAGACTAGACTAGAATAGAAGAGAATATACTAGAAATTAGACTCAATTAGAAGAAACAGACTAGACTATACTTAGGCTGATGATACAAGGGGCAACTTTTTGAACAATTTTGCTGGGCAACTTTTTTTAAGCAATGTTGCTTGGGAATTTTCCCATTGAGAGTGGGTAACAAATTTCAATCTGGATATTTTAGATCAGTCGTGGGCCCTGTGTCTCACCTGGTTGCCCATTGACGGCAACATTTCCCAAAGTTTCCCAGCAACATTGCTCAAAAGTTGCCCAGTGTATCATCAGCCTGAGACTAGAACAGAATAGAATATGGCATATAACAGCATAAGATATAATATATTGTAGCATAATATGGCATAATAAGATGGAAAATAATAAAATGTAACAGACTAGATAAAAAACATTCAGCAATACAGAACAGAACAGAAAATAACAGAATAGAACAGATCTTAAAATGTGGGAATATAAAATCCCAGGGTGACGTCATTGTTGCTCAGTCCGACAGCAGCTCATAAATGCATGTTTGACTAAACAAGTGTTTGTCATGCAGTGATAGGGTGTCATTGTGGTGTGTTGAATCGACACAGGTGTAGTCATGGGTGTAGTCCACACAAACATAAACAGGGAAAGCCATGCGTTTACTCACACAGTTTAACCTTTAGTCTCTCTTCAGACCAAGCAATCCCAAAATTACCCTTTAAAGTGAGTCAGATTCCAACACACACCAACAGCATTCAAAC
>CM077224.1:37294811-37347311 GCA_039654775.1 Spinibarbus caldwelli
AGTCGGGTAATCATGTGCACATCTCAAAAAATACAGTTTTATTATGGTATCATGTCCAACATTTTAGGAGTTTTTCAGTGAGTTTTTGAACAGGTGTTGGTTTGCAAGAATATGTTGATCGAATATTATATTTGACTTTATATTTTAAAAAGTTTTTTTTTTTTTTAATTGCAAAACTTGTAGAAACATACAGAAACAGGGAGCGAGACATAAATATATTCCAACAAAGAACAATAATAAAAATAAGAACAGAAAACAAATATTCTGGATTTGCGTGTGTCAAATTATCTATATTCTATACACACAAGTACAAAAATAAAATTGCATCCTTTTAGAACAGCCGTCATAATACATCAAAAATTTGTCACTCTTTTTGTTATTTGTAAGTCTAAGAGATGAACAAGAGTCCAATTCAACAAGAAAAAGGTGAGAAGATAAAGATGATTTAAGCCATTTTTGTTTACGAATGAAGAATTTTGCATTCAATATAAGAAAATTAACAACATATTCAGCAGATAGCTTTGGATTTTCATAATAAAAAAATAACATCTTTGAGGACGAAGGTATGGGTCACATTTGTAAGGTTAGAAACATAAGTGCTTAAGTCAACCCAGGGGCGCCATGAAGACTTTTAAGGGGGGGTATCCAAGACAGAAATTTGGGCCCCTTTCTTCCAGAGATGAATGTGTTTTTTCTTTTAACGCTTAATAAGAAATTAAAAGAAACTGAATAAGTAAGAAATTAAAATAATTTAATAGTTAATATTTATATTATTTCAAGTAACACGGAAACATTTACTACAAGTAACTTTTTTAAACCATGTTATATTGTATTATAATAAATAAGCTTAGGCTATATGACACCAAAATTATATACCAATTAAATTTTACAATTCTCGATTCCATTTCAATGCACAGCAAAAACTTCTTCCCAAGCAAAGTTGACAAGTGAACATTCGACTTCTTTCTCAACTGCATATGTTCATTTAAGAGACCATAACCGACAGAAACTCGCCAAGACGGGTATTTTGACATAGGCCTGCTTTTGTATGTATTCAGCAGGAAAAAGGCAGTGTTGTTGTTTTTACGGTGTATTCCAGTGACAGCACTATATAAACTAAACATAAGGTAACGTTGGTCTCTTTCTCCTCTCAAGATTCAGGAATGATACACCACTCTGCGCCTACTGCGAGTCAGTCGCACAACGGTTCTGACTTTGGTTTAGTTGCAGAGAAAATAATTATGTATGTCATCAGTTAGCTGGCCATTACTCAATATTAATTAAATAAACACAGCATATTGTCAAACAAAAGTTATGACTCCTGTGTATGTTGACATAAATTGTTACTGGTCTGCGCTTACATTCTCCCCGCACTGCAGTGCATCACGCAGCTTTGCCACACAGATTTTGATAGGTGGACAACTATAATAAATCAGGCGGTGTGCCAAGGGTGTAGGCTAGTACAGTGGTTCCCAACCACGTTCCTGGAGGCCCCCCAACGCTGCACATTTTGCATCTCTCCTTTTGTCTGACACACCCATTTCCGGGTGTGTCTCTACTAATGAGCTGATGATCTGAATCAGGTGTGTTTGATTAAGGAGACATGGAAAACATGCAGTGTTGGGGGGCCTCCAGGATCGTGGTTGGGAACCACTGGGCTAGTATGCAGTTGTGAGTGCAGGTATGAAGTAAATTTATGAGATAAACTAATATTTCACGGGTAGGCTGCATAATTTATGCCAAAAGAAAGCTCTGTCTGCTTCGTTACGGTTTATGTCAAGCCATTCGTTAATCTGGCTGTTTGATGAAGAGAAAGAGATTAAATGTAGTAGAAATAAAACATGTTAAGAATCCGTAGAAGCAGAGGACTATTATTATTTTTTATTATTATTATTTATTTATTTTTTTAGGACTATTATTATGTTGTAATGTTTGGTTGACCAATCAGCGGAGAGGGGCGTTTCATTCCCGCCCACATGCAGAGATCCAATATTCAAGTTGTTTAATAGTTTTCTAACCCTGAACGTAAAAATGAAAAATGAAGCCGAATTCTTGATTTTTCATTTTGTTTGAATAAATGAAAAACGAAAAATGTTTTTTTCCTTTTTCAGATTTCAACATTGAAGGTGCTGTATGTAGGATTGACTAGTGGTTGAACTAGGTATTGCAGTCCAATTCAAAATATTGGAGAGGGTTTTTTTCACCCGGCCCCTCCTCCTCAGACTTGACACACAAGCAGGTTGCCAGATTAACGATACCAACAGGAACGAGCGCACATGATGATGAATGACATGAAATACGAAGTGTTTTTCCACAAACTGGCAACCCGGCATGCCGAAATACAATAGGGTAAACTGGCAGTGGGCGGGTTTCACAAACCAAAACACAGACCGACATTCCGGGCCGGAACGCACATTTTCAAAGGAGAATAACTGACTGTAGCACTGTTTTTTAGATAAACAAGTATGTTAATTTAGCATGTTTCTTAAAATATCTGCAAACATATTATGGTATTTTTATGCTTTAGTAGAGTCAAAAACTTACATACAGCACCTTTAAATAATAATAATAATAATAATAATAATAAAAACGATTGGGAAGATACCCTGATTATACCCTGATTCATCACATAGACTACAATCTTCTTTATTCATTTATTTTATGTGAGAATAAAGAATCAAAAAAATTCTGCTGGCAGAATTTGGAAGAATATAAATCATTATAGAACTTAGCATAAAAGTCTGCAATTATTTTAACGTCAATTAGTTATATTCCCATCAATACATAGTTGCTGAATAGAATTTTTAACTCCCTGCCTTTCCAAGCTAAAGAAATAGGCAAAATTCTGCTCATCCTCCTCTAGCCAATTCTAGCGAGATCTGATAAAGGCATGGATTTACAGTAGCTACATGGATTTTAATTTCAACCCTGATAGTACATATGTTGTCATCAGTGATCGATAACTGAAGAACGGAACAATCAGTAGATTAGCTGATGCTAAGGATTAGACATAACACAAGGAATATTAACTCTTTGATGCACAACATGGGTCTAAAGTTACACGACTGAGTTTATTTTTTCTATATCTTTGAAAGAAATTAATTTTATCATTCAGAATTCCAGGAATTCCTCAATTCACTTGTTTTTGATCATCACAAATCCTTAATTTTATTTTTTATTTTTTACTTTTTGAATAAAAATTGTTTTTGTGTCACTACCCTTCTAATGCACAACATGGGTCTAAAATGACCCATATTCATTTCCTATGTTATTTCAATCATGGCTGAGTGTTTCTTTGCTGAATCTCTGAAAGAAATGTTTTTCTATCATTTATTATTCCAGATCATCTTTATATACCTTGTTTTTAACTTCCACAAATCATGATGTTTATTTTTCCTTTCTTACTTTATAAAAAAAATGCTTTTTTTTTTTTTTTTTTGTATTTATACATCAATTTTACACACATGGGTCTAAAATGACCCGCATTCATTTCCTGTTATTTCAATCATGCCTGAGTGAATCTTTGCTAAATCATTGAAAGAAATGAATTTTATCACTTATTATTCCAGGTATTTATTAAGTATCTTGTTTTTGATTTCCACATATCGTTATATTTATTTTCCCTTTCTTAATTTATAAACAAACACAGTGTTTCTACATCAATATTATTTGATGTAGAACCTTTGATATTTGCTAATTTTTTAGGAACATATTTACTGCAGAAAACTATTCACCTTCCCCACATTTCACAACTCAACATGGCTGCTTTAATTGATGTATGTAAGTCTTATTTGATCATTTATTACCACAGAAAATGTTTGACATATTGTGAAAGATAACTGGATATAATACTTGAATGGTAGGCTAAGGTTACCTTGAACTTGAAATCTATTACTAGTGAAACAGAGAAACATGTCCAATACTATTAGCTAGCTTGTTGTTGACATAATCTATTTTAGCTATAGCTAATCTTAGCTAGGTAAACAAAATAAAAGTCAAAATAATGCGTTAGTATATACAAGCATATATCATTGCTGTCAGGCGGAAAACTTGTATCTCCACATTTCATCATTGTTATTTATTTGTCGTCAAAATACTATTGGTGCATTTGTGTAAATGTGTATTTGTGAGGCATGTTAGCACTGAGATGGAAGTTTGAGATGGCACTGTACCCACAAGATTTAATTTTGTCAGTTTTATTTTCATCTATTTGGTCACATTCACTACAATTAGTTGTGCTATAGACAGTTCAATTTCAGTGTTATCAGTTGTCAGTGATATGTGTATGTTATGTCTGACAAAATGGCAAATAAACATATTTTAAGTGTTAAATGAGTTGGTCTAAATAACTGGTAAAATAATTATTTTAACAAAATTTCTTAATTTTTTTGTTTTATAGATGGGTCATTTTTGACCCATGTGCGTAAACGATGTAGTAACACAAAACCAAGGAAAAAATAAATATTAATTTGTGGTCACTGAAAAAAGATATTTTGAATATTCATTGATCATGGAATTCATAGATCAGGGAATATTAAATGCTGAAATAAACTGATTTCAAAAGAGAAAACAAAAAAATTGCCCAGCCAAGCATGAAATAACATAGGAAATGAATATTGATCATTTTAGACCCATGTTGTGCATTAGAAGGGGGTTTCATAGCTTGTGCATCAAAGGGTTAATTTGTTTTATTTTACAGATTGCAATGTAACTGTAAGAATAATGTAAATATGTAACTTCATATAGTTCTGTACATATTTGTTTACATGTGCACTGGACCTGTTTGTAAGTGTATTGCTACTATAGAGAGCTTATATTTCAAAGTACAGCTGTGCAATAAAGGTGTTTTATTCTATAAATACAGTATAATGAAAGTGTGTAATATATTAAACTGATACAGTAATTGTCAGGTAAAATACAATTACAAAAATTATTACAGTATGTCAACCATTGCCTTTTTAATTACATTGTTACTTTTAAAATTGTTAAATTGCAAAGCAAAACATATTTTACATGCATTAATAATTAATGGTCTATTTAAAATTACCACCATACCAATACAAGTGCTCAGCGTTATTTCAAAAGACCATTAAACCATCTCTGTTTGTTCTTATTATCGTGTTTTGGTAAACAGTATCCCCCATAACGGCGACCCATAATTTGTTGGTAACACCACAATCAAAAAAACAAATGGGCAGTTTATATTATAAAAAGTCATGTGCTCCAAAATACTATAATGACGTAAAGAAATAAATTCCAAAACACATTTTTTTTTTTTCTTCTCAGTCCCAGAGGGATAAACACAGACTAAAGTCATTTAGAGCTGATTAAGTTTTAGGACAAGCGCTCGGATTAACATCCTGCCCACGTCACAATGCAAACCCTGCTGGGCGCGCGCTGATTGGACAGACGCTTCTCTCTGCGCTCGTTCCTCCGCCGCTGCAGGGGATACAGGCGAAGCGCTCTGGATCCCGAACCGAACCCGTGCTGGATCTGCGTGGAAGATGGCGGAGCTGAGCGCAGTCCGACACGAACTTGTGAGTATTTCCATAATGAAGAGTGCCGCGGGTTTTCTGGGAACTGAAGCCGTGTGTCTTGCTTCACACGGAAACAAGTTTGTCAGCAGTGCGAACCAGACTAGAGAATTCGCACTATTGATGTTTTAAAGGAATAGTACACATTAAAATAACAGCCATCGTTTACTTACCCTGGTTTCCTTCCAAACGTGTTTAGCAGAACGTTAACACTTCTTTTACGATGTAAGTGAATGGGGACTGGAGCTGTCAAATTCCAAGCATGATAAAAAAAATAAGTGCATACGACTTATGAGCTATATTGTCTTATGAAGCGACACAGTAGCTTTGTGTGAAGAACAAATTCGGCGCATTAACAGTTTGTTTTCAGTTTTGTCGAATGTTATCGGTTCTAGGATGTTTTTGTGTTTAACTGACTTTAATTATGCAGAAGCGCACAGAGATTTGAGAGCACAGATTTTCAATAAACAATGATTTAGATTCAGAAGACTTGGAGTATAGTTATTATGTGATGTTTTTATGATGCTTTTTGTTCTCTGGGGCTTGACAGCTCCAATCTCCATTCACTTTAATTATATATCCTTTCAAACCTGCATAAATGTAGTTGTAGAGATGTTTTAGCAGAATGTTGAGAGTTTTCTTACGATGGGAGTGAATGGAGACTGGAGCTGTCAAGCTCCAAACATGACAAAAAAGACAGATGTGCTATATTATCTTATGGAGCCACACAACAGTTTTGTGTGAGGAACAAGTTTGTTGCATAAACATGTTTGTTTTCAGTTATGTAATTGGATTCAAAAGACTTGGAATATTGTTAATATGAAGTACATTTAGGATATTTTTATGGTTCTGTTAGTCCTCTGGGGGCTTGACAGCTCCAGTCCCCATTCACTTTCATTGTGTGTAAAAGAAAGCAGCTTGGATAGTACCACTTAGTGAATCAGTGTTTCCACCTGTTCAGTGCTGTGTATCTATACATGTGATTTGCATGTTTTTTTGCACAAACGGCCGTCTCTTAACTTCCTGGTTGTGCTTTATCCACCACAGAGAAACAGAAATCTGAGCAGTTCTTTCGGGGAGCCTCAGTGTATGTCACCGCAAAAAGATGAGCAACAGAAACTGGTAATGACCTGACAGATGTGGATTTGTTTGTATGTGGATGCTGTTTTGTCTCAAGTCGCTGTGTTGTGTTTGACAGGCCGTGCCGTTCTGCGGCGGCATCCGGGGCGGAATGAGACCTGGGAAGAAAATCACGATCATGGGCGTCGTGGATGCAGATCCGGACAGGTAGCTTATGTCTCACACACACACACGCTCACACCTGTAAGTGCTCACACACGTGCTGGACACACCCTGAGAGACACAGCTGTCATGTGCTTCTTCTTATCTGTATAACTTAAGCAATCAAAGCTTATAGTTAGTTAACTAGGAATGAGGTTAGACAGAAAAACTTCAGATAAAATCACAGCGTCTAGACGATGACCTCCTGTATTCTGTTGTTTCGGTTGATTCAATTGCTGATTTTAACTCCATGTTGAATGTTCCTGCTCTCTCTGGGGCAGTTTTGACATCAGTCTGACGTGCGGCTGTGGGGACGTCGCTCTGGATATGTGCGTGCGGTTCGAAGACCGGGAGATTTTACGAAACGCCTTCGTTTCTGATAGCTGGGGAGAGGAGGAGAGGTCAATACCCTACTTCCCCTTCATCGCAGAGCAGCCTTTCAGGGTCAGTGTCATTGTCACCATCATCTGAACAGACTGACGTCATGTTTTGTGTAGGGATAGATATTGAGATGGTCCTCACTGCAGAACACAAGATCCAGGGGGCGAGGTTGGATCCAGATCCAACTCCTCCCACCTAAACCTACCCGTCTCCACCCCCTGATCTCTAAACTCACCCATCTCCACCTCTAAACCTACCATCTCCACCCCTAGATGTGGATCCAACCCGGCCCCCGGGATCTTGTGTTCTGCAGTGAGGGGCTACTGTACACATTTGCAAAACTGAATGGTTGGCTGTCTACTAAGTAGCTGACTTGTTGGTGTTAATGAAGGCTTGTTAACCCCATAAACATATGAAATAATAGTCAGAAAAAGTGGTAAAACTTTAGTATAGGGACCAATTCTCAATATTAACTAGTTGCTTATTAGCATGTATATTATTAATATATTGGCTGTTTATTAGCACTTATAAAGCACATATTCTGCATGACCATATTCTACATCCCTAATCCTACCCAATACCTAAACTTAACAACTACCTTACTATTAATAAGCAGTGAATTAGGAGTTTATTGAGGCAAAAGTTGTTGTTAATGGTTTGTTGACAGAGAGAATTGGACCTTAAAATGAAGTGTGACCGAAAAATATTATTTTTTTAAATGAAACATTTAAAAGTTTGCATATGTGTTTTTTTATTGAATATTATATTTGAAACATCAGGCTTCTATGGCTTATATAGTATGATATAATGTGAATATGGTGGAACAAGGTCCAAACTAAGGAAAAGTGTGCAATTTGGTGCAGTTCCTGATGTTTATATGGACAATGTAAGATAAAATTATGATAGCTTGTAATGTAAATCAATGAGATCTTTATAACAGTATAGCAGATACAAAACATGATATCAATATCTTTGTCACTCTATATCTCCCAATAATGTGTCTTAGTGAGATGATATTTAAATGCTTAGATTTATGATCAAAGCTCTGTAGTTTCAAAATATATAGTGCAATGCATTACATTGTTGATTGAGAGATGAATGAATAAACCTTCATCAAAAGCCTTATGATCAAATGTGATGCTGATTTTTCTAAAAAAAAAATAATAAATTCCAGTAAGTGTTCATCTTGAAATATTACTAACAATATAAAAATTATTCTCATGTTTACTTTAGAAAAATCATTAAAGATTTCACAGCAAATAGACAAGTGAAGCACAAGCTGAAGAGGGATGTTTATAATTGTACTAAAAGGCATTTTACTTGCTAGAAAAGATTAAACTATCAATCGGACGATAGAAGGCATGTTGTAGATTGTGTGCAACAGGTTTAACAGCAAGGTTTTGATCAGGTTTATCATTTATAGACCTTTGTGTACCAAATATGATACAGTAGAGTTTATAGGGTTAATTGAGGCTGGTTTAGGGTCATGCTGACCGTACAGCACTGTGCAACACCAAGATCATGGGTTCAATTCCCAGCAAATGCATGAACTGATCAAAGATATAACTTGAATGCAAAGTTAATCGCTTTGGATAAAAGCATATGTCTATTGTATAAATGTACATATATGTGAAGAGTTCAGATGCCAAAAGCCTCTAAGTGCCATCTGAAATTGTCTTCTAAAATGAGCTTTTTTCTTAGGCTCCTATGTTTATGTTCAGTTATTTCACTTTAATGACAATGAAAAGAACCTATTCACTGCCATTAAAGTGAAATGACTGAAACTACACATATGAGCCTGATAAAAAAGCTCATTTTAGAAGACAATTTCAAACAGCACTTAGAGGCTTTTGGCATCTGAACTCTTAATATAGAGTGACTGATGACTATGCAAAAAATAAATAGGGTAAATAAGTGTTTATTGCATGAAACTCTCATGGTGCTTACAAAACAGCAGGAACACACAGATTAAGCAGGAACATGAACATGCAATCTGAAGCTGTAGTTGACGTTTGCAAAGTCTCCTGTCAGAATGGCGTTAGTTTTCTCTCTTGTTGTTTGTTCAGGTTGAGATTCATTGCGAGCACCCACGCTTCCGCGCGTTCGTGGACGGCCATCAGCTTTTTGACTTCTACCATCGCGTGACGCCGCTGACGGCCATCGACACCATACAGATCAGCGGCAGTCTGACCATCACCAAGCTCAACTGACATCTGCTGCGTCTCATGAGTCCTGCTTCCCACCAGCCCGTCTGTTCTGAGCATTAAAGACTGTCTGTGATACCGAAGGAGAGTCCACAATCATCTACAACTGATGAATTGATGCATTTTGAGCTATAAGGGGGCATTTATTTTTATGAGCATCACAATTCTCAGTAGCATTTTAGCAGAAGTCAATATGAAATGCCATTCGCATCCAATTTAGTTTGTTTTTCTGAGTGCAACGGGATATACAAATAGAAAAAATGTAGGGTGGGACTTGATTTTGATGTGTTTTTGAAGTCAAACCCATACGTTTGCATCATCCTGGGGTGCGTTTCCCAAAAGCAACCATGGTCACAAGTTCCATCATTACCAATAGAGTTCAATGGAACTTACAACCAGCTAACGATGCTTTTGGGAAATGCACCCCTGGTCCTTTTGTCAAAAACTCAATAGGATTTTCCATTGGCTTTTGGATTATTGCAGAATATAAGCTCTGTGACCAACAAAGGTTTGTGATTTTTACACATTTTGTTCATTATGATAATCTTCACAATCAATTTTGAATCCTAAACACAATCACCAAAAGTAAAAAACTAAATCTAAATGAACTATGAGATCTTGTGACTTCAAAAAACGTTTTCCCTGAAAGTTTGAGTTAGAATAGTTTGCAAGAGCACGATTATAAGCACAATGAAGCTGTGAAAGCGACTAGTGATGAGTTTACTGCTGCAGTTAAATGTGTACATTTGTTAACAATTGCGATAAAACGTGAAAATATTGTGAGCTTGTGTTCACCACAGAGCTTATTTCAGGAATTTAACCAAAAACCCATTCAGAAAACCAGCTGACTTCAGCTCTTCAGCTCTGGACTTCAGTGCTAAAATGCAACTTGTTTCATAGTTTTGGACTACAAAAATTGTACTATTAAGTGACATCAGTAGAGGAATTTCAGAGGTAGAACAAGTTATGAAGACAAAATATTAAACGTACCAATAAGTCAATAAGACCAAGAGCATGCATTCAGAAAGTAAAAAGGGTCAGTTTGGATTTCATGTTGACTTTATGGCATTAAAGTGGAGATGACAGAAATGGAGAAAAGTAAGATGAATGTTGCATGAGGCCAGATACAGATGCTGAACTAACAACAAAGCGTTTAACAATGTACAGCTTCAGCGAATAGCGATATATAAACGTACTGCCTGAATTTACCAGTGTAACTCTCCAGCTAATGTACTCAGGTGGAAACCCCATGAGGTTTATTTATTCCCTAAATACGTGTATGTAACATAACCGGGTGATTTGAGAGCTGCATCTGTCTTACAGCAATAGTGATCTTTCCATTGTAATTCCATTGACAAGCACTTAAACATACTTCAAAGCAATGCATTTTATGTTTAGCTGTGTTAACGAGACGGCGTGATGATGTGAACTTCATTTAAGTGCTTTCGTTACTTCAGACCAGCATAAAATCAGGGAGAAAACCGTTGCATTCCAGTGCTTTCTGTGTATTTATTGTATCTGAGCACACGGTGTGTCACGTCAACCTCTTCTTGATTGTACACACATTGTTCCTAATTAATAAAGGGTTCTAATTAGTGAAATTGTATTGTCAGTGATGATTGTAGCAGGGGCGGACATACTATTGAGTATAATACTGTAGATCATTTGCATGAACCAGGTGCTTGTGTAAAACACTCTAAAGTTAGTTCTCTTGAGGTGCACTGAGTATTTGGTGTATACAGAAAGATATTTCAAACATGCAAATGACTGGTGTGCTGCACTCCTGTCACTTCAAACTTTCTCGTCCATTCTGGAGAGTTTAATTTTAGTGTTCATGGAAGAGTCTTCCTGCATATTGTGCTGTTAAACGCTTGCCTTCATTTTTCCTGCTGGCTTTCTTATCTCTGCTCTGCTCTGCTTCCTGATGATTATGTCTATTATAATAGAGCTGTTTCTTAACTGTACTGCAGTATGTTACAGTGACTTTATTAGATGGCAATGCCGTGGTACTTGCTAAGGATCTGCTTGATTTGGGCCGGTAAGCAAAAACGTAGAAAGTTGCTTTAAAAAAATAAATAAATAAATAATATATATATATATATATATATATATATATATATATATATATATATATATATATATTTATATATTTATATATTTATATATATATATATATATATATATATATATATATATATATATAATAAAGAGATAGATATGCTAAACAATAGATAGATAATAAGAAATAAACAAAACAAATAATACATATAACTACAGTTCTATAGAAAAAACTCAATGTAACAATAGAAATGCTCAATTTTGCACATTTTTATAATATTAATTTTCACAGTATAAATTGGGTCTTTAGACAAAGCAGTGTAAAAAAGGTAGATTAAAATTAAAAAAAATATTTAAAATTTTTTAAAAGTAGATTAAAATAATAAATAGATTAATGTAAATAATAGTAGAATAAAATTAGATTAAAATAAATAGATGTAAAAAATTACATTAAAATAAACAAATAAACAATACATAGAACAGTAAAGTACTAAAAACAATGTAACTTAAGACTAATATTATACTAATATATTTTACACATATTTATAATGTTATCTTTCACAGTATAAATTGGGTCTTTAGGCTAAGCAGTGTAAAAAGGTAGATTAAAATGTATTAAAACAATTTTTAAAAGTAGATTAAAATAATAAATAAATAGATTAATGTAAATAATAAATAGTAGAATAAGATTAGATTAAAATAAATAGATGTAAAAAATACATTAAAATAAACAAATAAACAATACATAGAACAGTAAAGTACTATGCTGAGAAGAAAAAAAACTATGTAACTTAAGACTCAATTTTATACTAATATATTTTACACATATTTATAATGTTATCTTTTCACTGTATAAATTGGGTCTTTAGGCTAAGCAGTGTAAAAATAAATAAATAAAGTATGATATAAATAAATACATTTAATATTAATTAAAACAGAAATTACTAAATAACTTACTAAACTAAATAAATAATAAATTATTCTTCATTAAAATATATTTAAAAATGACATTAACAAATAAACATAGAACAGTACAGTACTATAGGGAGAAAAAAATAACCCAAATAACATTTGACACACATTTATAATATTATTTGTTCAGAGTAGAAACTGTGTCTTTATAAATAGCCTTTTTGCTCACATGAGGATTGAGGGTGCATGAGTGCTGGGTTTAGTTGATTTCTCCCAAAGCAGCCTCACCCAATCAGCACGAGAGTCCAGCAGTGCCACACCAGCGCATGGTGCATGCTGGGTAATACTCGGAAAAAGAGCAGGATCCACAGCTCACACTCTCATTCTCACTCACTCACTCACACACACACACTCTCAACAGAGAGAGAGGGATCTGAGCGGATCTCCCGTGTCGCCGGTGCGCGGGATGCGCTCGTGAGGATGGGACACTTCACTCCGGTCTCGTGAGGTAAGACGATGACTGACAGCTGCGCGACAGCTAGCCGTTAGCACCGAGGCTAGTGCTAGTGTTAGCCTGCTAGCATCGCCCGTGTTAACCAATGGGTTCTGATGCTACACTGAGCTGGTATGCTAACAGACTGAGTTTGTTCTTCTGAATCTCTTGTGGGACAATAACACGACTCTCAAGGCATTGTTTAGACAGAAGCAGCTCGTTTTGACTGATTTAAACACCGTATTTTATGCTGTCAGGTGTAACTGCACTGCTGTGATCAGGCTAACGGCTAACTGCTAGCCGTAATGTAAACATCTCCAAAACCGATTTGATTCTGTCCGAAAGCCTAGATGTCAGTAATTGAGTTTAATCCAGATTTAATCTCGGATAAGCATAGTTTAGGCTAAACTAATCACCTCATCAGGTTTATAAAGTCATGAAGAGTAGTTTGATCAGTTTGTGTGCTGAAGGCCTGGTGTTTCTTAACAGCTGTGATGAATGGATTTAATAACAGATTTAATAACTTTACTCCTAAAGTGTGTCTTATGCACTTAAATACTGTCATTGATATATCTTGATATGTGTAATATGAATATAGAGTTATGATTATAGATATTTATATATGTAGTGTATCCTTATGAGAAAATAAGAGTATCACTGTCAATCGGATAAAATGCATGTGAATTTTCAATTCGCAATAATATAAACTAGAGGAGTAAAATAATTAAGTGGGGCATTTGTTATTGCTTTCTGATAGTAAAATTGTTTTGTGTTTGTACTAGATTTTAGAAAACTGTAGTTAAAATGGTGCAAACATAAATTTGTAGTTTAGCACAATTCACTTTCTGTTTCTGTTTTAATCTTCCTGTTCTTAAAAGTATCAGTTTCATAATAATCATAAAATGAATGCACGGTTATGATTATTTATATTAGTTATTTATGTCCCTCTTAAAAGATTTTATCCTTACAGGTTGAGCATTACTGTCAATCCCATCAAATCTATGAAGCTGTTCGTTGCGTGATATATTTTGAATTTACAATGATATAAACCAGAGGAGTAAATAATTCATTTGGAAATCTGTTGATGCTTTCTGAGAGCAACATTGTCTTTTTTTTGTGCTGTAAGGTGTCCATAAGACGTAGGTCACTTAAGTGGTGTGAATGTAAACTGAGGTTTTCACAAGAGTCACTCTGTCATTGTTTGACCCACCTTTGAGCAAACAGCTCTGACGAAGCTCCCAGAGCGATACAAAAGACCATTTAAAAGCCCTGTTTTATTCGGTTTGTGCTTTTGCTCTCCTTTGAAAATTATTGCATTGAGTGACTGAGTTCTTGTGGTTTATTCCCGCTGATTGATCTGGTTTCCCTGCTCCATTTAAGTTAGCACTTAATTAGCATCCGATTTGAAGACAGTCTGTCTTTTTTTACTCTTGTTGATTTGATTTGAGTTAGACAACAAGAACCTGTGCCTGTAAACAGGCCCTTGAGCACTATCGTAATGAGCGCTGCCAACAGAGTGCAATTGCTTAGCGGTGTTACAATGGTGATCAGCAGTTTGTATAAAGAAAATAAGCATACGTCTTATTCATGTCAAGATTAAGAAGATTTATTGATGTTGTCTCCTCAAAAACTGCATGATGTGAGGTACACAAATGGTGTGTGATGATTTACCCACTAGTTTAATATCTAGGGCTTAAAGCATTAACACATATGTAGAGCAATAGCAAAAGTGTTGCTTGTCTTTGCAAACACCAGTAATTAGATGTAGGATGATGCTGATGTACAAAAACGAGGCTCGAGTTCATTAAAGAGGAAGCATGAGTGATAATGCAGCGTCTCCCTGCTGTTCTCACTGTTGCGATTAAAACATGCAGCGTGGCAGAAAAGCTGATTTCCTGTTGCTGTGTCAGAACTCATTTCCAAACGACTTTTTGGATTTCACATTAAATTTAATTACAGTTTTGGACTAATCCTGAGGGCATCCTGACACTTTAATTATATTAGTATCTGTCCAACAGTCTCATCATGTTACATGCATTGTAGTGCTGCGCGATTCAGGGGAAAAAACCTAACTGTGATTTTTCTGATCATTTAAAAAAATGTGATTAAAAAAAACAGTTGTTTTATATATTGTAATTACTACTACTAAATAAAAATATGAAACAAAACAATAATAACTATTACTATTGTAATATTTCAGTGTAGCATTTAAGAAAAATAATATAAAACTAATTTTACTTTACAGTACAGCTTTAGCTTTTATTTTGTTGAAAAAACACAGGGAGCCCGTAAAACTTTTTTTTCTTTCTTCTTCTTTTTTTTTTTTTTTTTTTTTTTTTTTAAAAAAGCTCTTAAATTGATAGGCACTTCTCATTACAAAATGAGAAGATTACTGGTGCATGTTGCATTTTAAAATACATGTTATCCTATGCGACACAAACTCAGATTAGTAGCATAGATTTAGATGTGGATTAGCATTTACTGTGAATCAGATCATGTTTTGAACATGTAAATGAACACACTGCCACACGTTACTCTGAAACACAGTAGGCTATGTGTATTTCATTAAATTGTATATTTTGCATTGCGATTTGATAATTGCACCTATCCATGCTGATTTTTTATTTTTTTTAAATTTTGATTAATCGTGCATGCATTGTATTTCTTTTGCCAGAATAGGAAAATGTTTTCTCAAACAATTAATAACAAATCTAGTAAAACTGTTTTTGTAAAAACCAATGTCTAATTGGAAAATATTGATATGTAAAATTAGATTAAAGGCCCTGAGAATAAATTACCCTCCATTTGTACTTTAATGTTTTGTTAGTCATATTCCTGAATGCTAATCTGTGCATTGCATTGCTTTGCCGCAGGTGTGAGCTCTCGGCTGTGTTTCTGCTCAAGGCCCCATGGAGCCTGACGTGGTACGCATGTACTCCTCCTCTCCGCCCCCGATGGAGGAAGGCATCGAGGATGAGGACGACGAATTCAGCGACTTCACCAGCGTCCCGAACAGCACCAGCTTCTCGGAGTTCGACACGCCCACCACGTTCAACCAGTCTCAGGCTTTGAACGCCACTTCGCCGCCAGAGCTGCTGAACAACGGAAGGATCGTGGGACTGTCCGCTCAACCTGCAGGGTCTGCGAAAGCTAATGGCGTGACGCTTGGCTCTGGCCAAACCCCCAAGCCCAATGGCAGAACGGTTAGCGTCGAGGAACTCAAAAAGTTCAGCGAGC
The DNA here is from genome assembly GCA_039654775.1 of Spinibarbus caldwelli. Classification (NCBI taxonomy): domain Eukaryota; kingdom Metazoa; phylum Chordata; class Actinopteri; order Cypriniformes; family Cyprinidae; genus Spinibarbus; species Spinibarbus caldwelli. The sequence goes on from CM077224.1 coordinate 37,310,912, forward strand.
ACCAAGCTCACATCACATCCCTGGAGTTCGCAACGGGGTCTCGGACTGACAGCGACGCCATTGCCTGCAATGGCACAGTTGAAGTGCTCACGAACGGGTTTGCGACATTAGACCAAGGTGGAAGCCCGCCTACGCCACACAAAACCAACGAATTTGATGTCAGTCCAGATGATTTTGCAGATTTCTCTGCCTTTTCAAATGCTGAACACAACCAGCCTTCAGAGACAGACTGGGAACATTCGAATCAAGGGTACGTACTGCCACAGAATGATGCTAGCGACAGTGTTGAAGAGCGAGGAGCTAGTTTAGAAGATGATAGCAGGGACTCGAGAAACACAGGGTTTGGATTCTTTTCGGAAAACTCTGAAAGTCTCAGCAACGGTGACTGGGGTTTCCATGAAGGGTCGGATTTAGATCGAAGGGAGCTGGAAGCTGGTACTACTGAAGTCGTTAGCACAGTGCAACCGCTAGCCCTTAATGGTGTCACTTTTAGCGAAACTGATGATAACAGGGTGTCGCCCGACTCTATTGGGGATAAGTCTATTGGCGAACAATCAGATGAGAAAGGCTCCGAGAATGAGACTTTAGAGACGGAGACGGAAACGGAGACATCCTTTGGTCGGCCGCTATCGACAGACGCGCTTGAAGAATTCGGCGACTTTAGTACGACAGGATCCGTACCCTCGCCTCCGCTTCAGGAGGAGACGGCCACTCCGGCCGACCACAGCCAGCTGGCCGAGGATGACGATGAGGATTTTGGAGATTTCGGTGACTTTGGAGATGCCAGCTCGTTTAGCGCGACTGGATTTGCTGATTTTGAACAACAGGGGATCTCTCAGCCCGAGCCGGACCCGAGTCCCCCGGTGGAGGTCGAAGACGATGACTTTGGCGATTTTGACACACCAAAAGAACCTAGTAAAACAGACTTGGCAGGTGAGGAGGCAACGACGTTTGCAGATTTTCCTGGAAGTGACAGTTTTGCGGATTTTAGCTCTGCGCAGGTGGGCGATAACGAAGGATGGCAGGCTTTCTCTGAGCCGGATCAGAGCCAGAATGGAGGGGAATCGTGGGCAACGTTTGGGCAGGAACAGAATGCAGCGGCGACAGAAAAAAACAGAGATGATTGGCAGGAAAGCCAGCCGGTTACGGTGCCCCCTACTGCTGCGGAGGAGCACAAAAGTTGTACAATGGTATGTCTGATTCTTTAAAAATACTAGTTTGATGGTTTATAGTTTTTACTTTGCCCATTCTGTTCTTCATTTTGTTGTCCTGACAGTAAAACTGGCACAGGAAATTAAATCAGATTGAGGAATGAATCTGGACAGGATGGTTTACTCTGTCTACATGATTGATTAAGCGCAAACAGAGCCTTTATAACATCTCTATTTCATTCATTTCACTGTGCCAGTTATTAGGTCAAAACTACGTATGGTAAAAACAACTACACACTATTTCTGTCAAATTAAATATTGTTTTCTTTCTCTGATAAGCATAAAGATACATAAACGCTAGGCTATTTCCAAAATGTTTTTTTTTTTTTTTTTTTTTTTTTACCAAAACCCTTTTTTATCAAAACTATTTTTACCAAAACCTTTCAGTAATAAATGAAATGTAATAAAAGTACACTACTGTTTTCAAAATTTAAAACGTCTCTTCTTCTCACCAAGGCTGCATTTATTTGATCAAAAATACAGTAAAAATGGTGTTATTGTGTAATATTATTACAATTTTAAAAAACTGTTTTCTATTTGGTCAAATGTAATTTATTCCAGTGATCAAAGCTGAATTTTCAGCATCATTGCTCCAGTCTTCAGTGTCACATGATCCTTCAGAAATCACTCTAATATGCTGATTTGCTGCTCAAGAAACATTTCTGATTATTGTCTGTGTTGAAAACAGTTGTGCTGCTTCATATTTTTGTGAAAACCGTGATCATTTTTTTCAGGATTTTTTGAAGAACAGAAAATTCAAAAGAACAGCATTTATCTTTTGTAACATTATAAAAGTCTTTTGATCCTCTCTCTATTCTACACTTTTTACTGAGCAACACAATTTTCTTTTGTCTTTGTGCTTTATTAAGACGGCATTGGTCAGTCGTTTGGAGAAGATTTTCCAGGCCAGTTTCGAGCTGGTTGTCGCCCCTCAGGTAGAGGAAGAGGTGACCACGCTCAACACCTTCCTCAAACCTCCTGACACATCACAACAGGAAGACGCTGACAGAGGGCCGACAAATGGGTGAGGAGCTACGAGTTTATTTGCTTAGTGCTGCTGGTGGCCAATTACATCAATTAAGCCATCTTTATTGTCCTGTGGTCAATGAAACGCTCTCGGTCTCCTCCTGCGGGTTTTGTAGGGCACTGCGGGACGTTTGGCAGCAGCTGCAGGATGTTAATAATGCCTATGGCCTCCGGTACCAATGGGGCGGCTCTCATACCAATAAAGCGCTGCTCTGCTCGCTTGGTATCGACACCAGAAACATAGTGAGTTTGGTTATGGGAAAACATAGGATTTGGTCAAGTCATGTATGTAAGAAGCTGTATTCTTCCAGAAATTGTAACTGATTTCTCTTTAACTTTCCCTCTCCTCTTCTGTTTTTATCTCTTTCTCCTCAGCTGTTCACGGGCCATAAAAAGCAACCTGTAATTGTGCCAATGTATGCTGCCAGTCTGGTGAGTGAAGCCCAGCTGCAGGCGAGCTGTGTGTGTGTGTGAGAATGATGGACGCTGGTTTATTTTAGACGTCCTCTAAAGCTCATATGTGTTTAATCAATCATCTTTGACGACTGTCGGTCTGCAGGGGATGCTGGAACCCACGAAAGAGCCGGTGAAGCCCGTCTCCGCTGCTGAAATGATCGCCTCAATAGCACAATCTCCTTCAGTCGCCACGGAGCTGAACACCTGTCCACCTGACACCGCCCAGGTGAGCGTCTCCAGTAACCTTCACCTGGTAAAATAGTACACATATTACACACCTCTCTATATAAAGTTGTATATATAGTATATCCAACTTTATTTGCATACATACAGTATACTTGAATTAAGCAATTAAGCAACTGACAAGCTACGCAATATCATGTTCATAATCGAAGGCGATTCATCTGCGATTATGAACGCGATATTGTGTAGCTTGTCAGTGATCTATGGCTCTGTGTATTAAATGCCGCTCCATCTGAAAGCAAGTGATGGAGATTTACGACTAATCACGGAACTGGCTTTACTGACAAGCTGCACATGATCATCGCGTTCGATATTTCGCACAGCCCTACTACGTAGTAAATAGGGATGCACCGATACGGATACTGGTATCGGCCCCGATACTAAGCTCCTGTACTCGTACTCGTTAAAATGCTCCGATACCAAACGCCGATACCACACAGCATGTGATAAGTGCCATATTCAGACAAAGAAACATGACAACAGGCAGTAGAATGGATTTATTAGTGATTAAGGATGTCTACGAAGCAGATGTATGCAATGAATAATGTTAAACATTCAGTATTAATGTCTTTATAGCTGATGTGCGCGAGCTGAAAAGCAAAGCGCTGAGTGGATTGAGCGCATGGCGGCTCAGATGCGCGAGCTTGTCGAGTAAATATCCCTTTCTCACAGACATCACTGGAAAGTTTGTACTTCAGTCGGATATGTCAAAACAAGTAAGCAAAACAATGCACAAGTTACTTAAAGTTAGGGAGGGAGGGAGAGAGAGAGAGAGCGCGTGCACTTCTGTTGTGTGATCTTTATTGATGTTCGCTCACATAGCATGCATCATTTGGATTAAAACGAAATCGTAAATATAAGACAAGTTATAGGGCCATTCACTATAAAAATCATTTATTTTCAACCTTATAAGCATACACGACTTTCTGGCGAAAGTGAAACTAGCAGCCTGTGTGAAATGCGCTAGACTGTACTGTACTTGTCCCTCTCACCAGTACAAATAAGTGCGTGCGTTGCGTGTTTTGCTTGCTTCATGAATGTTTCTGAATTATATGAGTGGCTTTGGAATATAAATCGCAGCATGTTTCAGATGAAAACAAAAACTTCAGTTTCTGAAAATATCACAGTTAGGTGATTTATAACGAGTGGTTCCCTGCATTATTCCTACTGCAAATGTGTGATTACAGTACTAAGCCGCTGCAATGGAGCAGCTCTAATAATATCAAATTAAAGATGATGTACCATAGAGCAAAAAAATTAACAGTAAAAGTAACAAAAACTTGTAAAATACATTTTAATGTGCATAATTAAGTGTGAAAATAACCGAAGGATATACAGTCAAACCAAAAATTATTCAGACACCAGATATAATTTTTGATATTTTTTACTAGTGGGTGCAGGACACTATAGCTCATTTATGTAAGTGAGGATAGCAAAATAAAGTAAACTGACATATTATATCCAAAAATTCTTCATACAGTGGACTACCAATAAAATTTATACAAATTTGGAACCTAAAATTATTCAGACTGAGTCTGGGAAAAAACTGAAGTTCAGGTTTGCATGAACCTGGTTGACCGCACACCCAGGAGACTACAGGCTGTCATTAAGGCTAAGGGTGGCCTGACAATAGTTGTGTAAATATTGTCATACTAAAGCTGTCTGAATAATTTTGGTTGATTTTAATCCATCACATACCTTTCTATCAAAGTTATCTGACATTGTCAAGCTGAATTTGTTCTGACACAGTTTAACTCTGAGTTCTTGTCATATTTTATAACCATTTTCTAAACTATAGCAAATAAACTGTGATAATGTGAGAAATGTTGAAGGTGTCTGAATAAATTTTGGTTTGACTGTATCTAGTTGATAAATGAAGTTAACCAATTAACATTATACATACTCTTTTGGTTTCGGTACCCAATATTTAAAAAATTTACAAATGCAATGAAAGTATCGGTACTCGGTATCGGCAATCACCAAAAATAAAAGTATCGGTATCGGGCGTGTACTGGAAAAAGTGGTATCGGTGCATCCCTAATAGTAAATCTCAATTGCTGGATTGCTTGTATCATTGCAAAATATAAAATATAAATATATATTTGACTTATTTACCAAAGGCCAGTTAATGATTATTATAAATGTAATGAAAACTACAACTGAAATATGATGCATCTAAATAATTGCCACTAATGCGTGAATGCTTTTGTGGTTTATAAATTGTCATTTTTTATATGTCAGAATTTTAACTGTAGCAAGACCACATGTAATCTATGCAAATTAAATTTCATATTATATAAATAATAATGAGAAAAAATAAAAACAAGAAAGATGGAGATAAATAGACTACGATGGTCATTTAACATGCCAGTCTGACGAAGTGATGAATAATTAGGCTATTATTTGAAGCACAGCCTTTGGTCTTTTTGTGAGAGAAAGATATCAGTCACTTAAGACTGATGTGGAAAATGTCAAAACTTTAACTTTAGAATAGAGTTTCTATAGGAAGTTTTTTTATTGTTTTTTTTTTTTACATTACTTTTGTGACAAAGCATCCCAAATCAGTAATTACCACAGTTTATAACAGACCTTTCTTGACTTAAAAATGTTACAACTGTATTTCTAAGGGTAATAACTGGGCGACAGTCAATTAAAATAATAAACCTAGTCCTGCACATTAAAAAAAAAAAAACGTAATTGTCACACAAATCAAAAACTAAATAGAACAACTTTTTTCATTTTTTCATTTTCATTTAATTATTATTTTTTGCATTACTGTGTAAAATGTGATATCTGGTCTCTTTCTCTGTCGTCAGGAGTCTCTTCCTCCCGTTCAGTTTGACTGGAGCAGCAGTGGCCTTACAAACCCTCTGGACGGTAAGACCGATCAGTCGTTTCTTGAGGAGGAACATCGCAGAGAAAAATGGAGAAACAAGCTTTTCTCATTGTCAAATACTGTATATGGAAACATGCCTCGTGTTGCGAAAACTAAACGCTTGATTTACAGTTGTACAGTAACCGTCTCCACATTTATGTTGGATGCTCATGTACTCTTTATGCTTCTCGCTAACAGAAACCAGCACTAATCCAGTCATGTAGTTTCATCACTAATCCAGATCTGAGCGTATGTCAACTTCTGCTTTCCTGTGTTCTCTTTCTCTCTGTCTGTAACCTTTCTCTCCTCTTTCACCATCCCTCGTTCTGAAGCGAGTGGAGGCTCCTCTCTGCTCAACCTCGATTTTTTCGGCCCTGTGGATGAGTCGCCCTCCTGCACGGCCACCTCTATACCAGGTTTGCCGAAACATTTCCAGTTTAACACCAAAGCTGTCTTGTGTGTTCTTGATTTTCGCTCTATTTGCATCTATATCTTTAACCGTCCATTCAAACGATCGTTTTTGCATGCGTGCATGCGCTGGCGTATCACAAGTGTGCTGATATGCATGTGCAGGCGTTGACCCGGAGCTGTACGAGTTGACCCAAGTGAAGCTGGATGTCAGCGGAGGCAGCAGTAGAGTCGTGGATGCGTTTGCTCGTCTCATGTCGACCGTCGAGAAGACCAGCACTTCCACCAGGTCAGTGAGCTTCTCACATTGACAGTACTGCTGCTGGGCCACCAGGAGGAGCCACACGACAGTTCCTGATGAGTTCAAACAGCAGGTTTTCTGTAGGCATGGACTCATTATTTGATCCGACTGTCAAAAGTTAGGTGTTTTTTACACAGAATTGAATAAAAATGCAAAAAAATAAAACAGGTCATATGAGGCCTTTGCTACTTTCTGCTGTTTGAAACCTTTATTAGTACATACTGCGTACTTCTATCGTGCTGCTCATACTGTTTTTTATATATATATATATATATATATATATATATATATATAAATTTATTTTTTAAATTTTTTTTTTTTAAGTGTGGTACTAGGTTTATTAATTAATTTAATGATTGGTGTTCAGTTATTACCCTTACAAAAATATGGTTATTTTGCATTTTTGTTTGAACTTTTCTAAGTCTGATCAAACAATAAGTCAAGAAAAGGATGTTATAAATTGTGGTAGGTACTGATTTAGGATGTTTTGTCACTGAAGTAATGCGAAAAAAACAATAGAAAATTTTTATGTAGAAAAGCTGTTCTGAAGTTATCTGATTTATCTGAAGTTTTTTTTTGATCAGACTTATGTGATTGTTCGCTCTGATATCTTTCTCTGATCTGTCTGATCTTTTTTCTTGTCTCTCTGATCTTCCTCTCTGATCTATCTGATCTCTCTTTTAAATCGGTCTGATCTTTCTGTCTCTGATCTGATCACTTGTTCTGATCTGCCTCTCTTTCTCTGATCTGTCTGATCTCTTTATGATCTGAGCAGTCTGATCTTTGTCTTATCAGATATCTTGTTCTGATCTGTCCAGTATCCGTTCTGACCTCTCTGATCTGTCTGATCTCCCTCTGATCTATCTGTTCTCTCTGTCTCTGATGTGTATGATCTCTTGTTCTGATCTGATATGTCTTTCTCTGATCTCTGTCTATTCTGTCTGATCTCTTTCTCTGATGTGTCTGATCTCTGCCTATTCTGTCTGATCTCTGTATATTCTTTCTGATCTATGTCTGATCTCATATTCTGATCTGTCTTTTCTGTCTGATCTTTCTCTGATCTCTCTGTTCTGTCTGATATCTTATTCTGATCTTTGTCTTTTCTGTCTGATCTCTTGTTCTGATCTCTGTCTGTTCTGTCTGATCTATGTATATTCTGTCTGATCTCTCTGTCTATTCTGTCTGATCTCTTTCTCTGATCTCTGCCTATTCTTTCTGATCTATGTCTGATCTCTTATTCTGATCTCTCTGTCTATTCTGACAGATCTATGTCTGATCTCTTATGCTGATCTCTGCCTATTCTGTCTGATCTCTGTATATTCTTCCATATCTATGTTTGATCTCTTATTCTGATCTCTGTTTTTTCTGTCTGATCTCTCTGTCTGATCTATCTCTGATCACTGTCTTTTCTGTCTGATCTCGTTCTGATCTTTGTCTATTCTGACAGATCTATGTCTGATCTCTTATGCTGATCTCTCTGTCTATTCTGTCTGATCTCTTTCTCTGATATGTCTGATCTACGTCTGATCTCTTGTTCTGATCTCTGTCTATTCTGGCTGGTCTCTTGTTCTGATCTCTTTCTAATTGGTCTGATCTCTGTTTTAAATGTTTCTCTCTGATGTGTTCTCTCTCTCTGACTGGTCTGATCTCTCTCAGCAGAAAGCCTGTGCAGAAGGAGGAGAATCTGAGCGAAGAGGCTCGGCGAGTGATCTCAGGTCTGCCAGATCTGTCGTTCATGCAGGCTAAAGTCCTCATGTTCCCCTCCACGCTGACTCCTCTCCGCCCCTCCTCCTCGCCCTCTCCCACGCCCGACTGACGCGGTCTTCTCCGCCGCGCCGTTTCACCTCTCTTTCTCTGTGTATCGCTCTCCAGCTTTCACAAAACTGACCGTTATGATTTTAATTTCATCCTTTTGGTTTTCTAGCTCCTGTTTGTCATGTTCCTGGGCGTTTTTAAGTTCAAAAACATTGTCTACGTAAGAGAGAGTGGATGAGATAATCGACTAATGATTGATCGCTTTAGAGGAGAAAAGACTAGATCATTTTATTTGTAGAATGAGAATGGTAAAAGAGTTTGTGTTTATATTTGAGCCAATCTGTATATAATCAGGGATGATTTCCTTTCGAGTATTCTTCACAGATAAGTTAGTGTGTATGAGAGAGAGAAAGAGGCACTTTGTTATTTTCAGTTCATTTGTTTTTATGAAACACTGGCTTAAAAGTCCTTTAATGGCACAAATGATGATGTGAATGATCTGATTTGTATTTAGATATATAAATGTGTAGTTATATCGACTTGAAACCAAACCGCCTGCAAAATTTTCTTTCAATTTTGCGTAACAAAGGCCTTAGTTTTTAATCGTTTTGGCTATTACATTACAATCAATATTGTTATTACTTGTAGGTTTTAGGTTATTTGATTTCGCAGAGGCATTAGTGAACACTTTATCCTTTTGTTGTGCTAATAGTTTAACAATTAACTCGCTTTCCACACTGACAGACTGCAGACAGAGTCCATCAACAACTATAGAAACCATATCTCTGCATTAGCTGCTCATGTTTTCCGTTCTTATTTTGTTGTTTATTATTACTTTTTTAATGTAAGTTGAAACCACTGGCTTTGGACTATAATGTAGTGAAGGGATCGTTGAATGAATGATCAACTTGAATATATACATATATAGGTGTATCGAGAATAAGGGACCAATATCTGCTGTATCGTTTTGCTCATTTCCCTGTTATCATTGTGTTTTGGTCATTCTGTATCTGTGTTTTATTTACTCTGATAAATCTTAAGCGAGTCTTTTGGAGGATGTTTGCCGTCACTGCGGTCCTGTGCGGCAGGAGTGCATGATGGGAAATGTTCGCCAGAAACGAGTTTTCTTACCTTTTGTCATTTTTTTTTTTTTTTTTTTTTTTTTTGTCTACTGGTTCTTATTTTTTTTTTTCCAGTTGTGTCACTGTTTATTCTGTCTCCTGGAGGATTTTGCACATTGTAAAGATATACAGAAGAACTGCTTACATAGTTAACTGTGGCTTTGGACTGTGTACAGTCAAACTATGGAACATGTAAAAATTGTTATGGGAAAATTCCTATGGAAAACTCATACAGATGAATGATATCTCTAAAGAGCCTGTACCGAGGTCAATCGCGCATGCCCAGGTTCTTTAAAAAAAGTGTGTAAATTTTCTTTAAGTGTACACAAGAAATTAAAATAATTTAAGAGAAAATGCTGTTTTTGTGTGTCTTCATTCATGTCTGTTTTAAAAGGACAAACTGAACGCCAGTTTATTTTTTTTTTATTTAAAAAAAATTAAATACTAAAAATAACATAATTCACATGAAATTTCCACAAGAACAATATTGAAATAACATTCTATAACATTATAAAATGGTTGCAATATATTACGTCAATATATTGTGTGCCCTTTGATACTGTATTAAAATAAATATACACACATATGCATATATCCTCTTTGCCATAGTAACCCTTTTGGTCTACATACCATAATACAAAAAAAAATTTTTTTGTAAAAATTGACCGTAATATTCAGTACAAATTCAAACTTTTGCACATCAAATTACGACCCGACTAAAACCTCCATGATGTGATCCAGTTCGTTCAGATCCAGTTTGAAAGTCTGATTAGACGGAAGCGCTGATTGGCTCGTCCCGCCGTTACCGTAACCAGCGAGTGTCTTAACGAGGTCGTCTGTTACCATGGAAACGACTTTTGACGCGCCTGAGCTCGTGCTCAGGGACGAACCGCAGGGGACGTTATCGAACAGCAAGCTGTCGATTTCCGTAAACAGGAAATCGTCCAATGAGAAATCGGTGATGAGCGAGGGGGTGTGGCCAAACACTGACTGGGCGGAGTCAGAGAGAGATGATGCTGAGTCCATACCGCTGTTCATTTCATAAAGATCTGGGTCTGTGTGTCTGGATTCATCAGAATTTGGGTCTGATGTGAGCGAGCGGCCTGTCTCTGTAGAAAATAAAGTGGTTATTCCCACAGTCGGGCACAGATCTTCAATTTCAGCCAGCGCTGAGCTGAAGCTGTCTTTAATAACGGAGGCTGATGGGGGCTGCTGTTTAGAAATGGACGGAGACAGACAGAGAAACAGATGTCGGTCCTCCTCCAACTGTGACACAGGCGTCAGACTGCCCTCACTACGGGACTCGACCCTGCTGGGGAAGGACTGGGGTGCAGGGACGTCCTGGATGCGTCGGAGTGTGTTGGTGATCAGCACCCTGCGGGCCAGGCCCGGCTCCGAGTGTCCCGGACGGCTGTGCAGCTTCAGCAGAGAGAGGTTGAGCACGGTCTGCCGCTGGAGCCAGTAGCAGGCGGGGGACGCCTCCGGAGGGCAGCTCATCTTCATCACGCCATTCTCTTCCTCCTGCTCCAGCTTCCGCTTCAGGCCTTTACCAAACATGTAGCGTATATCTGAGAGAGAGATACACAGAAATGAAGCAAAGCTCATTATATTTATAATATTTTTAATTTCTAATTTATTTATGATTGTATTTTAAAATGTTTTAAATATATGATCTTGGACCACAAAACGAGTCATAAAGTCTTTATTCTGAAATTGAGAATAAATAAGCTTTCCATGGATGTATGGATAGGACAATATTTGGCCGAGATACAACTATTTGAAAATCTGGAATCTGAGGGTGCAAAAAAATCTAAATATTAAGAAAATCGCCTTTAAAGTTGCCTAAATGAAGTTCTTAGCAATGCATATTACTAATCAGAAATTAAGTTTTGATATATTTACTATAGGAAATTTACTAAATATCTTCATGGAACATGATCTTCACTTAATATCCTATTGATTTTTGGCATAAAAGAAAAATCAATAATTTTGACCCATACAATGTATTGTTGGCTATTGCTACAAATATACTCGTGCTACTTAAGACTGGTTTTGTGCTCCAAGGTCACATATGTATATGTGCAGTAACATTTTAAATATTTTATTTAAACATTAAAGTAATATTTTTTTTGAAAAGTATGAAATATTAATATTTTATTACATTTCATGATTTTTCATTAAATATTATAAAAATATTTTTTATAAAAATTAACTGAATTGTTTATTATTTTTATAGTATCTTTACTTCAATGAATAAAATTGAATGCAATTAAATGACTATATATTTAAAATACGTTATTTTACATAAAAATGTACATTTTATTTATTTTTAGTGTAAACTTTCTATATTAACATTTTAAATATAAAAAGTAGCAAAAATAAATTTAACAATGAACTGAATTATTTTTTTCTGTATTTTAATATTAATATTCTTTTCAAATGAACACTTTAAATGGCTAGTTCCTCTTTTAGATAAGAAACAAAGGAGAGAAAATAACATTGGTCTTTGTAGAATAGCCAAATACACAGTACTTTCCAAGTGAATTTCCATCAAAGACAATCACTCACCAGTGACAGCTCATGACTGACTACACATATGACTCTCTTCTCTCTGTGATTACTGTAAATCAGAGCACTCGCTTTGTTGCCTCACTTCCTCCCTTGAACTGATTAGTTAGTAGTTATGGTTAATAGTTTGTACCAGTGACCGAACTAAATGACCAACAATCATGTGTTCATGTGAATAACAGCCAGAGCTGGACAAATGATGCCTGAGTCACACTGAGACTCCAATGCAAAATAACTCTCGGGATTATAGAACCTTACGTAAATTCTTTCATATTTATGAATTCTAGAACTCTGCGTTTAGACTTTTATGTCTTGAGTGTGATATAATGTGCACATATATGAGGTTTGCATTAGACGCCACTGAGCAGACGAGCAAAAATGAACCAAACAGGAATCCAAAAGCTCTTATTTTCGCACAACTTCATCTGTTAAATGCGTGTGTATTTACACAACTACATAATTTCTTAAATTTTAACGCAAATTTAGCTGAGGTCTGAACTGAAGCCGTGACATTTAGCGCTGCACGCCCACATCAGCTCAAAGTGAAACTTCAGATGATTTACAGTAAAATGAAAGCGTTCAAAACTCTCTCAAGTAAAGCGACAAGCAACGAGAAGACAATCATCTGCGGGAACTGCTGCGCTAAATAGTTTCATCGCGTTCACAGTCTGTAGCGCAGCGTTAGTTTAGTAGCGTTTAAATCCTACATGTTTTACTTCAATACATTTAAGACAAGATAACACATTTGAGACACTCAACACATTACAGTAAATACACATAAAGTCATACATAAACACAAGTTTTTAACTGTAAGTCCAGTCGTGTTCTCTCTGTAAGAACGCTTCAGAGACCGCCTGATGAAGGTAAAAGCGCATCATGAGCTCACCGCACGCAGGTCAAACGGGGACGCATCGGTCTCGTGTCTCGGTCACCGTTCACCGTGTTTAACGCTCACTCACTCGTTCAACAAACCCGTAAGCGGAGTCTTCGAGACTGACGTAAGCCTCGCAGATGTCGACTGATATTCGCGAACAAATCTTTTGATTGAACCGATTCATTTGAACGACCCGATTCGCGAAGCTTTTGTCGCTCGAAGGGACGCGCTCGTGAACAGTGGTGATAACTGGAAATAACAAGTATAAACGATATCATTTATTAGCCTACCTACAGGCTTTTTTGGGTTATTGGTCGCTACTTGACGCAAAGTATCCTTTTGTAAATGTTAATCCTTGATAACCAGTATAGTTACTACATGAAAAAATACTATAGTAATTTATAGTAAATACTATAGTGTTTTTGAACCATACTATAGTAAAGTACTTGAATTAATTTGTTGTGGTAATTCTACAGTTGCTGTGGTAATATAACAATTATAGTAATATAAACAAATTACTTTACCCAATACTGTACTAAGTTTTCTACAACTACAGGGTATATTATACTACAATACACTAGTTTACTGTAGTAAAAACTAAAGTATACTACAGTATTTATTACAGTTTATCAGTTCACTATAGTTAATACTAGTATGCCGTAGCATTCATTAAAGTGTTGTAAATACAATATATACAGTATAATACACTTTACTAGTATGGTTCAAAAGCACTGTAGTATTTACTATAAATTACTATAGTATTTTTTCATGTGACTAGTTACAGTAATATTACTTTTTTTTAGTGTAACTATTACTAATAAGATTCCAGTAGGCTAATAATATTACAGTTACCATCCATCAAACAGCTCGTAACTTGGTTACTGTTGATAATACAACACTTTTACTTAAATCACCATTGATAGTTATTAATAACTTCTGACTGTGATCTAGTGTGGATTTTGGTGAAATGATGAGGCAGATATATATTGTTAGTAGGCTAAAGTTTAGAAACATTTTGTGGGGAAGAAAAAAAAAAGCAATGTAACTAGTAGTGTACTGTTGCCAGAAAGTAATAAGTAATGTAATAATATTACTTTTGATAGGGGTAACTAGTAATGAGTAATAAATGACATTTTTTGAGTAACGAGCCCAACACTGTTGATAACATTGTCAGCACTAATGATTTCTCCACAGTATTTTTGTTTACGATAATAATACTTACATTTAGCTTAATCATTTGAGGATATTAGCACCGAATAGCAGTTCTTGAAAAAAAAAAAAATTAAATAAAAATAAAAACCTAAACGTGCTGGGAAAAACTTGATCACTCAACAGAATCGTTGTTGAAGGGTTCATTGAAATGAATCACCCCAGCGAGTCGATTCACACAAGAATGAATCGGACCTCGCAATGCTACAGATGTCACCCCTCCTCCCTTTCTCTCTCTCTCTCTCTCTCTCTCATTCCAGTCTGCATATGTCAGTGAACGTGATCTCGCTCCCGTGGAAAAGCCGCAAATATGTGAAGCATTCACGGCGCGAGCTCTCCGCAGCTTCTTCTCGAGCTCAACTCAACACGAGCACTCCAGAAAAGAATGATAAATAGAAAAAATAATGACAAATAGATTGCCCTTATTTTAGTGCATATTTCTCACAGACAACAGAAATCATCACATGAAGATTCAGAAGATCTCAGCAACTTTCCTCGATTTTCCAAGATTTGTCTGCAGTCAATAGAAATCTCAATATCATTTCTCAAACATTTCTCTGCTTTCATTTTTAAAGATACAAACTCTTACTGGATCATTTTTGATTGTATTTTCCAAGAAGAATTCTCGAAAAGTGGTTTTCCATGCAAAATTAATTTGATAAATATATTTGGAAAATATTTTGAAAACTATCCTCTGTACTATTTGCTTATTGCAATCTAGTTTTATTATTTAGTTTACATTTGATTTTAATCTATACATTTATTTTAATCTTATAATTATTAGAAATTTGTTTTCAATCTAAATTACTTCAATCGACTTATTTATTCCAATCTATTAATTTATTCTAATCTTATTTTTATTATAATTTGATTGGGGTTCTTTTTTATTTAGGCTCTCTATAGTCCTAATCTAATTTTTAAGGTAAATTAACTTTTATTTATCTTAATTGATTCATGTATTTTAAACTTATTATACAATTTTATACTCTAATTTATAAAATATATAAATAATATGTATTATGAGATATATATATATATATATATATATATATATTAAATATTAGACATTTTATAATTTTTTTAATCAATTTTTTTTTTAACTTTTATTTTTGTAAATTAAACTATTTGTAGTTTTTTTTTCTAAACATGGGACCCAGTTTGAAGGCCCCTATTTTAGAAAATGCATCTGACACAAAGCTGATATTTAAATAAAGCATAATTTTCAAGTATCCTAACTATTAAAGACCAAAATCTGAGCAATGCAATGTTCTGCTCCAAGATTGCTTATTTAAAGCTAAACAAATCTATATTAGCAGTTTAATAACCAGGTAGTCGTTCAGTTTACATCCATGCAGATCAGATTCTTTGCGTGTGTCAAAATGTTCAGACATATTTCCACACGGTGCACATGGTGTCACATGGTGACATCTGTGCTCTAGGTCATCATCGCCTTCACTTCTTACTATCCAGATGGCCTGAACAAGAGGAACGAGATAAAGCAGCAGTCAATCAGAGCAGCTGAATCACACACACACACACACGTCTGCATCAAAACCACATCAAACACACACAAAGAAATGCACTCAACCTTTCGCCTCGTCTCAGTAAACACTCATATGAACATACGAGAGTCTTCTGGAACGCCTGCCAGCAGAAAAACTCCCAGATTTACACTGAAGCCACATCTAGAGAGCAGAAGATCAGAGACTTGGACCAGTAAGAAACCACACTAGAAAGTTCTGCACAATTAAGTGATTACACCAATAACTCTGTTTGTATGCAAACAGTCTGTTGTTCTCACACTGTGTTCTGTTCATCCCAAACTCATCGGTCTTGCTCTCCTCCAAACAGCTGCCGCTGCGCTCGGCTCCTCCCAGCAGACCCCCAACAAAACAAAGACGAGGAGTCACACGCGCTCCTGCATTGTCCTTGACCCTGACCTCTGACCTCTGCAGGACAGCTGTCTCTTTCTGCAGGAGCGTGTAAGCGTGCAGATGTCAGACTTCAGCTCAGGCATCGCTTTCAAAGTGGGATCGTCCTTCCCGTTTTCTCAGATGTTTTATTTTATGCAAGAAGTCATTTGTTGTCAGAAAGGACCATGCAAATACTTGGATGCAAAAGTTCAATCAGGGTCAATAAGATTTTTAAATGTTTTTGAAAGAAGTCTCTTCTGCTCACCAAGAATGCATTAATTTAATCAATAATACAGTAAAATTGTGACATATTATTACTATTTAAAATAACTGTTTTCTGTTTGAATATATTGTAAAATGTAATTTATTCCTGTGATCAAAGCTGAATTTTCAGCATCATTACTTCAGTCTTCAGTGTCACATGATCCTTCAGAAATCATTCTAATATGCTGATTTGCTGCTCAAGAAACATTTCTGATTATCAATGTTGAAAACAGTTGTGCTGCTTCATATTTTTGTGGGAACAGTGATACATTTTTATTTTCAGGATTCTTTGATGAATAAAAAGTTCAAAAGAACAGCATTTATATGAAATAGAAATCTTTTAAAACATTATAAATGTCTTCACCAGTGATGGGGGTAATGCATTACAAGTAACAAGTCATGTAATCAGATTACTTTTTTTCAAGTAACTAGTAAAGTATTGCATTACTTTTAAATTTCCAAGAAAATATCTGAGTTACTTTTTCAAATAAGTAACGCCGATTACTTTGTTTTCCCATTTATTGACTGACAGCTCTACTGTCCACATGTTGAGAGAAATTGGGAGTGAGTTTCAGAGGCACTTCCTTCAGCCTGAGGATAACAAATTTCATTTTTTGTGTGAAAGGGCCTTTACCGTTACCAAAAATATAACTTTTGGGTTTTTTGTTAATAGAAATAAATAAGCGAGCTCAGCTCAGGTGACAAAAAGTAACAAAAGTAATGTAATGCATTACTTTCTAATAAAAAAGTAACTAAGTAACACAATTAGTTACTTTTTTTATGGAGTACCGCATATTGTAATACATTACCTTTCCCCAACACTGGTCTTTACTGTCACTTTTGATCAATTTATTGCATCCTTGCTGAATAAAGTATTAATTACTTTTGAACATTAGTGTATGTAACTAGTAGATAATGTGAGCAGCAATGACTCTCAGTCTCCAGCCAGTCTGAATACATCAGCTCCTGGCTAATGACGCCACCCACTGGAAACAATGAGCCAAATCTGTGACAGGCTGCTTTATGGAACCCGCCGCGGCTGATGAACACATGAAACATGTTACCAAACACTCCAGTTAAAACCATTTTTATTAAACTTTTCCTTCATAGTTCATTTAAACATTGTGTGACGTAAAAGAAAACAAAAATACAGGAGAAAAAGAGCATTTTCTCCATGAAAACAAAAAGTTACATAGGCAATGTTGCTTTATCTATTGTGATGTCATTTTCTGTTTATCTGTGGGATTTATATAGATACATTTATACATAGATCTGCTATAGCTCCTGTTACAGTGACGCTGCTCTTGTGCTGTCAGTAAACAAACGCTGAGTCCAACTTACAGGAAATTACAGAAGCTAATGTTTCCAACATGGAGTAAAAAAAAAAAAAAATTGCTACTTTTTATCTCACAATTCAGACTTTAAGAATTGCGAAAAAAAAGATATTTTTCTCGGAATTCTGACATATCACAATTCAAATGTTTTTTTTTTCGCCATGGAATTTAAAAAAAAGAAAAAGGAAAAAAAAAAAAAGGTAATTATGACTTGTAATCTTGCAAAAAACAGAATTGTGAGTTTATATATTGCAATTCTGACATTATATTTCAATTTTCTCATAATTGCGATAAAAAAAAGTCAGTTAAAAAAGTCAGAATTGTGAGGTAAAAAGATGCACTGACCGTTTTTTTTTTTTTAATCCCATGATACAAAAACAAGCTTCCATATAATATACATGATTTATAAGCATCAAAACAAATGAAAAGAAATAACTAATTGATAATATAGACATTTGAAGGCATAGTTCATTTATTCACCCTGATGTTGTACAAAACCCGTCAGAGTTTCTTTCTTCTGTTGAACACAAAAGAAGATAGTCTGAAGACGGTTGAGAACCAAATAGTTACCGGTAGCCTTAGACTTCCACAGTATTTTTTCCCCACACTATGGAAGTGAATGGCTACCGGCAACTAAACATCCAAAATAACCAACATCTTTTGTGATCAACAGAAGAAAGAAACTCATACAGCTGTGGAACAAACTGAGGGAGAGTAAACGATGACAGAATGCTGATTTTTAGGTGAACTATGCCAGTAAACTACAAGCAGCCCAGGATTTGGTTCTTGATTTCCAAATTATGCCACAAAAAAATTGCACAGGATGATAATGCTGTTAGAAACGTGGCAAACAACTAGCACAGGTCAGAAACATGACTAGTTCATTGTAAGTGTCGCGTTGGTCACGCTCAGAGGACCACTGAAATGCTGCAGAGCACAAATAAAAAAAATAAAACGACAGAAGAAATGGCCAAACAGGCGAACGGTCCACGAAACGAGAGAGAAGGCAGCGGTTGAAGGAGAGGTCGCCGTAGCAACCCCACTGGGAGCCATAGTAACGGAACCCTCTGTTCCGAGGTCAGTTATGACATCACAGTCCACCGCTTTCTTTAAAGTTCCAAAGAGGAAGTTCAAAGCCAAACCTGGTGGTGCTCCTCTAAAAACGCTGTCCGGAAGAGATTTTAGATGCTTGTCTAATGAGCGTACGGAATTTGAGCCGTTAAGCCGGCAGACGGTTGGACGCGTGTTTGTCTGGTCATGCATCGATGTGCATGCATGATTTAATATCAGGCAATGTTTAATTTGATCCTCTCTTACTCTCCTTATCTTTAATATTCTCAGTCTTTATTGCACACACACACACAGACACACACTCTCTCTCTCTCACTCACACACACACACACACACACACACACACACACACACACACACACACACACACACACACACCCACTTCCTGCTAACTCTGCTGTGGCGTATGGTTGGTAACGTTACTGTCGCTGGTCGGTCGCTGGGTCTCAGCAGCATCCTCCTGAGGATGTCTTGACCGGCGTGCTCTGAATCTTGACGTTGGATTTCTCGGAGCCTCCCGCAGTGGCCCCAGGGCCCATTCTCCTCTTGATCTCCGCCGCCATGGTCATGAAGGCCTGTTCCACATTAGTGGAGCTCTTCGCGCTCGTCTCCAGGAACGGAATGCCGAGAGAGTCCGCAAACTCCTGGAACACAGGAAACAACAGACCGATCTCAAACAGAGTGTTTTCATTTAGGAATTAAATGAAAAAAAAAAAAAAAGGTTTTATGTTGACACTATATATGTAAATATTCTAACCTATATAGTATTTAGGGCTGTAAATTAAAAAATTTTTTATTAATAAATGTTAAACAGTTTTCTGTGATTAATCACACCTGACATTAGTACTAATCATAAATACATTTACAATATATTTGAAATGAATGTAGAATGCAGTTTAAAAAAAAAGTCTTAAATGTAATTATTTACATTTTTTCCATTTTACATTAACAATTTTAAACAATTAAAATGTTCAATTATTATTTCAAAAATATCTATTTATTCATTGTTTCACAATTAATAATGACAAAATAATCCTTTTGGTTTGCAAGTAAAGTTTTTTTATAATAGTAAATTATTCATAAATTATAAATTATTTAATGTTTACAGAGTTTCTACAGATATGAACAAATTAAATTTAAGACTTTTTAATACCTTTTTAATACCACCTTATATAAAATTTAAAAGGAAAACTCCACTTTTTTTGAAAATAGCCTCAGGCGCAATGATATTACGCAGCACCTGAAAGTAGTCCCCAACTAGGTAACTAGTTATAATATAGCTGGGGACTACTTTCAGGCGCTCCGTAATATCATTGCGCCTGCTGCACCCATGGTACGGCAGCAAAGTTCCTTGATAATTACGCCGGAATGAGAGTATAGTTCCTAGCCATATCGGCCTAGAAACTCGCAACTTTTCATTTTCCATCGGTCTTAGTACATGAAGTCAAGTTTTAAATAGGAAAATTATCGAAACTCTTTGGTCATTTTTGAGCGAGATGCTAATGGTCTAATCCGATTCAATGAACTATGCTAAGCTAAGCTAAAAGTGCTACCCCCAGACCCGGAGATTGGCTGAATGGATTCAAAAACGGTAAAACTCAACTGTTTAACTCTTGGGGAGTTGTAAAATGAGCCTATTTTCAAAAAAAGTGTAGTGTTCCTTTAAGACCTAAACCTGTAATAGAAATACACATTATATTACATAAATATATGTAATATTTAACGTGTTTAATGTAAAAAGAAAACAAAATATCATCACTGTCAAAAATGCTATTTATTATTACGATACAGAGTGAACTTTTCATATCAGCAGACAATATTCCATACAAAATACCCCCACAAAAGTACTGCATCACCAAGAATTTTGGTGGTGTAAACAATTTATTCTGAAGCAATAATTTCATCAGTGTTCTATCAGTTTTTACATACTTAAACCTGCATATTTTTATTTACCTTTACAAAGACCTATTTTTAACCTTTTTAATTGTATGTATCATCTTTCATGTCAAATTATTACAATTTATCAATAAACTGGTGTTACCAGTCAGATTAAATATTTTAACTGCAATAAATAATGTTATGAGATTAATGTTGTAAAAACATTTGAATATACAAAATGTTGGGGGGATGCATAATTTTCAACATACTCAACCACCAGTAGGTGGCGGTAAATCACTTAAGCGAGTCATTGAGTCATTCAACCGATTCATTCAAAACGTTGAATCATTCAGTAACAAAACACCGCCAAGTGTAGCTTGGAGATTGTGCAATACTTCTGCTGTGATCTTTGTTTGGAACTATTTTCGTGGGTGAAATAGGACAAAACAGTAAATATTGTGTCTAAAATATATTTAACTAGCCTACTTGTTTATTGAACTAAAATCATTTGCAATCATAAGAATATTCAGCAAAAGAGCTCCCTTGTCATGGTATACTTAACTTTAACTACATCATGTAATGAATAAACTAAGCATTTTTAATTTTTACCTCAGCGTGTTTCTTCTGAGTTTATGTGTGCTGTTATGCTTGTTTGTTTTGAAGTCTCGCAAAAAGACAGCAGCGAGCCTCAATAGCGCGATCTTGATAACAGAAATACACTATCCATAATCAATTGCTGTTTACGCTGAATGTAATAAAATCAGAAGAATTATTCACGCGTTTCAATGCTTCGCTTGGTATTTTTTGTTACTTAAGTTTTAATCGGGCAAGTTTTAAACTAGCTAGAAGGCTGGTCAGCTTGCTGTAGCTCGACCTTTACTATTATTGAAAATATTATAAACGAAGAAGGTAACTAAGTTCGGGCTGTATTCTGCTGCTGCAATTCTGTCTGATGACGCAGTAACTACCGCGGGGGAAGAAAAAAAATCTTCGGTTTGTTGTCAGACTGAAGATATTTTATCGGTAATGTGACCAAAAATTTAAGAACCATCAAATCTGAATTTAAGACATTTTAAGACTTTTTAAGGCCTTTTATTAGGAAAACGTTATTTAAGACATTTTAAGGACCCGCGGACACCCTGTTTAGTAATACATATTTCAATAATTGTTAATTTAGGCTATTAATCAGCCAGTCTTTTGAGTTACAAGAAGGAAAGTGTTTTTTTAATAGATTACAGATACACTATTAATTGTAATAATTTATTTTAAAATATTATAATTAATATACATTTAAATAATCAGCTACTCTCACAGTCTGCAATCAGGAAAGTTTTTTTTTTTACATACATTATTAATTGTAATTATTTTATTATTTAATAATTAATATTAAATAATGTTTTAAATAATTTGTTACTATTTAAATCATTGCTCAGCCAGTCTTTGGAGTTTCAACCAGGAAACGTAAAAAAAACCCATTATTTAAAATTCATTGATTAACATTAAATAATAATATATGCATTTAATCAGCCAGTCTTTATTATTAATTAAAAAATAAAAAATAATCATTACATTTAAATAATTAATCAGCTATTCTCTCAGTTTACAACTAGAAAAGGATTTTAAAAACAAATACCTTATAAATGATTAATTGTAATGATTCATTGTTTAACAAATAATAATAAATCATAATTTAATTAATTCTTAAGTATGTAAAATATTAATCAGCCAGTCTTTCGTGTTGCAACCAGGAATAACTTTGTAGGAGACATCATCCAGTGAATGGTGTTAAAACAGCTGTACAGTGTTATGATTTGGTGAATGTAGTGTTTGGTTCACGAGACAGATCTTATACCTTCGCTGCTGTGTAATCCACAACTTTCTTAGTGGTCAGATCACACTTGTTTCCCACCAGGAGCTTGTTGACGTTTTCACTAGCGTAGCGATCGATCTCCTGAAGCCACTGTTTGACGTTGTTGAAGGACTCCTGAAGAAACACTCACATTAAAACACGACCGACTGAACCCACAGAAAGACTTCTCTCTCAGCGTTGTGTGTGAAAGGTCATACTAAAGGATTGTTTGGTCACCTGATCCGTCACATCGTAAACAACGATGATCCCGTGAGCTCCTCTGTAGTAGCTGGACGTGATGGTGCGAAACCGCTCCTGACCGGCCGTGTCCCACTGTCAACACAGCAAACACATTCAGCACAGATTTACCTAAAAATGCTCTTTTCAAATAAATGAGCAAATTTTAGTCAGAAAGGAAGCATTAAATCATTCAAAAGTGACAAAGATGTTTACAGAAGACTTCTATTTCGAATAACTGCTGTTCTTTTGAACTTTCTGAAAAATAACATCTATCACAGTTTCCACAAAAACATGAAGCGGGAAAACGGTTTAATAATCAGAAATGTTTCTTGAGCAGCAAATCAGTATATTAGAATGATTTCTGAAGGATCGTGTGAAACTGAAGACTGCAGTAAAATTCAACTTCGATCACAGGAATAACTTACATTTTACAATATATTCACACTGAAAACTCATTTTAAACAGCAATAATATTTTACAATTTTTATTGTATTTTTGATCAAATAAATGCAGTTTTGGTGAGCAGAAGAGACTTTCAAAAAACATTTAAAACTCCCACAGATCCAAAACTGTTAATAAAGTAAAGTAATGTAATTAATATGTTTTTGCATGCTGAAACTGAAAATCAAGCTTGCGCAGCTGGAAGTGCTTCAGGTGTTAAAGTGCAGCGCACTTACGATCTGTAGTTTGATGGTCTTTCCGTCGAGCTCTATCGTCCTGATTTTGAAGTCCACTCCGATGGTGCTGATGTAGCTCTCTGTATACGTGTCGTCCTGAGGAAATGCACACACACAATCACAGATAAGGCATTCAGCAATGGATGGTTTTCATAAACATGCACTCAAAAGAATTGCACAAATAAGAGTTTTCAGTCCGATAGCAGCTGCAGAAATGATACCCTTCACCTTTAGCATGGAGCGCTGATAGTCAAATCACCTGCGCGATAAGAGGCACTATCTGATCCTGTGTGTGTCAACAGCATCTTAAGGGCAGGCTAATAACTTACAGCGAAACGCAGCAGAAGACAGGACTTCCCCACGCCAGAGTCTCCGATCAGCAGGAGCTTGAACAGGTAATCACTGAAAAACAAACCAGAGGAGTTCACCTCCGCTCCAGTCAGTGGTGTGACGTGGAAGTGGGAATTACATTACGCAACACGTGTGTGTGTGTGTGTGTGTGTGTGTGTGTGTGTGATTACATCTCAACAATCACGTGACCGCCATGAAATAATGGGAGTAAATGGAGCAATGTCACATCTCAGGCTCATACTTCAGCCCCAAAATCAAAAGAAACTAAATCAACAACAAGAAATACATTTTGCATGATACGAAAAAGGAAATAATGTCATGATGCAAAGACAGTTCCCTTCTGATTCTGATGTGAATTATGATCCATGCATGTGTATGACAGGTGTAGCACTCTTTCAATACCACGGTGATACCATGGTAAAACCACAGACTTTGAAAGAGTGGTGTGGCAACAGGTGACTTAATTACCCAACAGTCCCTGAAACTAACCTCAACATGTCATAAACTCAGTCAAGTTCAGGCCTAAGATCACATTTCATCACCTCAGGAGTGACAGTACATGATCAGCTCTCTGACAGCAGATTAATAAACCCGAGGATCATTTGATTTCATTATAAACACGATGAGATGAGCAATGAAACAGATTCAGTTTCATTCTTAAGTTATCAGTTCATTCTTACGACGTGGCACTCAGAGAGCTGCAGAAACAGACTGACAGTTATTTTATATATCATTAATCAAAACATTACTACACATATGAACACAAACGTCAATATTTATACAAATAATTACTTTTAAATGAAACCGAAAGGACTCCCGGTTGGTTTATCTGGTTAAAGAGGCACCGCACTGTTGTGATGAGTAGTAATAAATGAATCCTAACACATCAAGTAAATATTTAGTTTACTCCAGTATTTGATTTCGCTGGCGCAGTAATGATTTGTGAATAATAATGAAGCAGAAGCTGTGTGTTTGATGTGTCATCGGCGCTTTTCTACACAAACTTACTATTCAGGATTCATGTTGATGAAGACTCCCAAATTATATGTCGTTTTCTTCTCTGGCGATTAAAGTTCGAGGCTCGTTTGCCGGTGATATCCGTTATTAATCGGTGTTAAAAGCGGTTTTAGGAGAGAAACGAGCGGAACCGGACGCACATAAAAAATGGCCACTCTCTCGTGAAGCTTGAATAATAAGAGACGCGTCTCTTCCGCTGCACGACCCGACAAAATAAAAGTCCTGACACTGAAGACACGTTATTATTATTATTCTTTTATACATTAGAGGTTGTGCTAATCTACTATTTACATTTTATATTACTAAACATATATTTTGCGAAACATATGTATTATATTAGGGAGATTATTTGGAGGAATGCGTTTGGAACGTTTCCAAGCGACTTTTATTTTGCCAGAAATCGGAAAAAAATGTATTTAAACATTTTTGTTTTGCTTTTAAATAACTTTTGGTCGATCAGCGCTGGATCTACGTGCCTACTAAACTCTTTCCGTCAAAATACACTTTTTAAACTTTAAATCGACTACGCATGTAGGCACTTTAGGCAGGCTAGCAGGTTTTTTCCCCTCTAGATGGCGCTATAATCAAGTCAAAAGCAATACTGTGACTGTCTCGGATGACCGAGTGCATCTGTCTGCCTGTCATCATTAACTATAAAAGGTCAGCGAGCTGACAAACACTGTCTTATGGCAGAGCACATTTTCTCTCTTTTTCTTTCTCTTGGTGACTGAAGCACAACTGTTTAACTATCTTTATCTCATGGAAAGTGTTTGAAGTTCAGAGTTGGTACCAACGTATTTAGCTTCTCTCATTTCTGCCAGGTTTTGGTAGTTTGGCAGTGGGCGCTGATCTTGACCCGTCTTTGAACCAGTCCAAATGGCTTTTCCCTTATCCAAATACACACACACACACGTTCCACAACCCTACAAATGCTATTAATACACCTGTCTGGTGACAGACAATGAGTGCTAGGACAGATATGGCCAACAACAGGGCTACGCAGCCTTTATTGCTGATATTTTATATATAAAAAGCATGGGGGTTGAGGTTAAGTGGCGTTTTCCTGTGTTTGTTTGCACACGTGTCAGTCATTGTTTTGTTTTCCTGAGCCAAACTCTCCTATAAAGCCTTGAACGCGCATCCATTCACCCCAAATCAAACTCAGAGAGGCCTCATCTGTTTTTCCACTACATGAACTCGCAGAAGAGCATGACAAAGTGGGAGTGATGATACTGTGAAAGCAGAAAAACTAGAAAACAAACATCTGGCACATGTCAGAATGACTTTTAAAGTGAATGTAGTTGTGCAGGTGGGCATCTGTGTGTTGTGCAGCAATGCAACTGCTGTGGAATAATACAGAGAGCATCTCAAATGGCTTCTGTCACAGATCCGTGTGTGTGTGTGTGTGTGCTGGTGGGGCAAACGGAGGGGTGGGGTTAACATTTCAAGACAAGGAGAGGGACAGTGTGATTGACAGGTGAGGGGCAGTGACACCGCAAGGACGCTGTATAAAAGGTGAAAGTGGGGAAAAGTGATGATCTGATCTCATTTGGGGAGTTTTCCAAACCCACATCCAGTCACACGCTCTTCAGAGAGGACGCAGATATCGGTAAGGAGCTTGACTGGACTTTCTAATGCTTTGTGCAAAAGTTAAGACGCAAATTTTTGCCAGCAGACTGCATCATTCCTAGAGGTTATTTTAATACTTAAGATGTTTTTTTTTAATTTATTAATTCTACCTGTATTGTTTTGATCATTTTAAATAAAAATAATAGTACTTTTTTTTTTGCAGCATAAGAAGGGTAAACTACTACATTTAAAAATTTAAAATGAACCATAAAAGTTAAATTATAGTTTATTAAAATATAATTTGCAGCAGAATTCATTCAAAATTAAATTCAAAAGTAATTAGTTTGTTGCAGAATTTGTTGAGAAAGTGAAAACGATTTATTTTAAATGGAGGGAAAATGTAAAGAAAACATGCACAAAAAGTCCAAATTAAATTAAAAAGTGCAGAATATGTTTGAGAAGTACAAACTAGTATATTTAAAAAGTTAAAATGAAACTTAAAAGTGAAATCATAATTATTAAACTTATTAAGAGATTGTAAAATAAGACTTCTAATCATGGAGTTCAAATTATAAAAATAAATAAAATTATAGTTAATGGCAGAATTTGTTGAGAAAGTGAAAACTAGTAAAAAAGTAACTAGTAAAAATTTTATTTCAATACAGAAGTTTTGTTTTTTAACGGAGGAAAAAGATAATATCTAAAAATGATATTTCAATGTAGATTTTTTTTTTAATAGAGGAATAAACTTGAAAGGAAAAACATACAAAAAAAAAGTCCAAATTGAAAGGAAAAAGTGCAGTTTTTGAGAAAGAAAAAAGAAAGTCATGAAAAAAAAAAAAAAAGAGTTGAAGGTAAAATAAGTTAAAATGCTGATTTACTGGCCTGTAAATGAACAGTGGCGTGTGTATCTGTGGCACAGGACTAGAGGGGATCTACGGAGTGTTCAGTGAATCTGGAAGTTCTCAAGGTCACTCAAGCGTTCCAGATCACTGGAGCCTCAAACTCAAATTACTCCAGTCGCCTCATGCAACACGCTGCACTTTACTGCAGGGTTTGAATCTGAGGAATATTAATAATTACAATAGATGTAACATTATTTTGATTAATGCAAACAGTCAGCCAAGATGCAAACAAACATGAATGTTGACTGAAAATAATCTATTTTAAGGTCTTTTTATTGGACAAATGGTACTAATTTGGTTCTTTAGAGGTCAAATGTTGAGGTCAGTCATCCATCTAAAAACATATATGCTCACAGCGCTAATTTTTTATTTAATATGTGTAAATGAGCACAATAAATAATGCATGTCCATAGGCTCTCCTGCCTGACATAAGTTCAGGAGGTCATGTTGTTTTACAGCTGAAAGTGGCTTAATATCTGTCATGAGTGAAGTGAAGGCCATGTGATGTTAATCTGATCGGCACATACTGAAACACATCGTCTATAAACACCTTGTTTAACGATGCAAATGCAATTCCAAATGGCTGAAATGTTCACAGAAGAATTTTGGCTGGTTATTAATGACAGGTGTGTTTTTTCTGGTTTGTTTTCTCACGCAGACGATGGCCGATCACGACCTGGTTCTGAAATGCTGGGGGGGCATCGAGACCGACTTCACGGGTCACGGAGGAGAAGTTCTGACCCGGTCAGTTCCCGACGCGAGCCTGATTAACGTCAGTGTGGTCTGCTGAGGCCTGCCTGATGTTTTCTCTCTGTTCAGTTTGTTTAAGGAGCATCCGGAGACTCAGAAGTTGTTCCCGAAGTTCGTGGGTATCCCTCAGTCTGATCTGGCGGGAAACGCGGCGGTGGCGGCCCACGGTGCGACCGTGCTGAAGAAGCTGGGCGAGCTGCTGAAGGCCAGAGGAGATCATGCTGCCCTCCTCAAACCGCTGGCCACCACACACGCCAACACGCACAAGATCGCCCTCAACAACTTCAGGGTAACACGAGACACTTTCAGTCACAGCCTGACCTTCATTTCTGACTTCTGTTTCAAAACCTAGTGAACTGACTCACTGACTACATAGACAACATCCTAACTAAACTAGTGCCTCATAAGTGACTGATTTTCATTGTTGCACGCACACACACACACATATACATATACATATATATATATTTTATATTATTTATAGGGTTCATTAGCTGGAAATAACAAGAATAACAACAACGTGCAGTATATTTTATGGGTCTTGCTTCCGGTTTCATTTGCTTCCAGTTATTTTTAGCCATACAAAACCACTCATTTTGCTGCTTGATACTGCAAATTGGTGTCTTACCATATTATTTTAGTGTATTATCTTAATTATGAATGCACTGGTTTGTAATGCAAACAGTTTTACTGTTTACTGCACATTGTTATTCTTCTTGTTATTTCCAGCTAATGAACCGGAAGTCTCGCCCATAGGCTTACTTCCACATTTAGGAATAAGGCGGATAGGGAGATGATCAGGTCTGTATTACCAAAGACTATATAATACCCAAGACGTGTCATTTGTATAGTTTTGAATGGGGAAAAATGCAACGCCCAATATGGCCACTCTATCGAATGAAGCCCCGCCTTCTGAGGAAAAGAGCCAATCGCTAATCGGTAAAATGCACTTAGGACTGCGCATGAGCCCTGGCTGATCTAGCCTGAGAAATAAGCTTTTTTAAACGCGATTTGAGCAAAATAAACAACATTTTTGATACAGTTGTTGTCAGATTTCCTTGGCGATTTCAAATATGAAATTTAATCGTAAGCTTGGCAACCAGTTTTGGAGAATTTGATGTTTCCCCATTCAAAGAGATAGGAGCTGCACTTGCATGCCCGAGAGGCTTTTCAAAGATGGCTGCCATTCAGTCAGAGTTGTGCGACACTCAGTCGTCGTTTACGGATAGCATAGGAATGAATGAGAAGTGCCATTAGCTGAATCCCACCTGTCGCAAAAAGTCAGTGACTTCTCTTATAAAACGGCATTTTTTTTTAAATTCTAAAAAAACTCTAAAAACTCTAAAAATAGTTCAATCCAAAAGTATTGTTTAGTGTAAAACATGTTGAAGATTAGCAGATAGGCTGTCGATTCATTAAATGATAAGCCGTTTCCTCTAAAAAGCTGTTTATTCAGAGTAGTCGAGCCTCTCTCATTGACATCCATTAAAAAAAAAAAAAAAAAAAAAAAAACGGCCTCTGGTCTCCTTTTCCACGTACTGCCAAAGCAGAAACGTTAGCTTTAGCCGTTACGCTTTTTTGCCTAATGATTGTAGGCTTGTCTTCTAGTGGCTTTGACTTAATACACTCAACTGTTGCAGCTTTAATTATGTAGCAAAAGAGGAGGGGCTATCAGATTCCGATTATTAATGACAAAATAACCTTATAAAACCCATACACTACATGGTTGAGTACAAGTGCATAGTGTATAGTGCGTCATTTGTGACGCAGTTAATGTGTGTGTGTGTGTGTGTTTAGCTGATCACAGAGGTGCTGGTGAAGGTGATGGCGGAGAAGGCAGGTCTGGACGCGGCCGGACAGAGCGCGTTCAGGAGAGTCATGGAGGCCGTGATCGGAGACATCGACACTTACTACAAGGAGATCGGATTCGCCGGTTAAACGACACGCTGAGCGCCACAAACCCAGCGGCATCACAGAAAACGCTTGTCTTGTTCATGCATTAGTCAGTAGAAGCTACTGTGCAGCTAATACGATTACAGAGAACAAATCATGTCAAAAACCCAAGAAAACATGCAACTGTGTTTATAGGTGTTAGTCAGGACAGCGCCATGTTTAATTTAGACGAGTCACTGGATTGTACTTTTGTTTGACAACATACTGATTGTTCAGCTGACGAAACTCAATACGACTTTCTCCAGAATGAAACTCAATAAAAAGTTTTGAGAGTTGTTGAAAATCACGTGATCTATCTTCTATCCCGCACAGCCTCGTTTTAATCCGCGTTAGATCCAAGATGGCGCCTGACCTGATTAAGGTGAATGTGCCTTGGAAGGAGCAGAGCCAATCACGTCAGGTTTAGAATATCAACTGATCTGATGAAGTCATGAGTGACTGTAGGCGCGTTAGGGTCTCAGGACGAGCCTCAGATTAGGACTAAACTTCATCTGAATTGCACTCGAGTGATTGCACATTAACAAAATAATTTAAGTTTGGGAGAAAATGACGATTGAAATTGTTTAATTCCAATGACGCCTCTATTATTTTGAAAGGCCATAGATATTTGTTTCTCTACACTTGCTTTGTTTTACTATTATTAACCTGCGTTACAAATCATTTGATTCGCTTTTGTTTAGCGAAACTTATTAATAAACGTTGCTTTTATCTGCTGAAAAACTGAATCGTGTCTTTATTTGTCATTCATGCAGTAAAAACTTCACCTTTGTCACTCACTATTTGTTGACATTATTATAAAAAAAGACACAAAAATAGTAAATAAAATAAACAAAATTATATTTGAACGTTTTTCAATTCAAAAAGTAAACTAGCAAATCTAACTGAATTATTACCTCATAAATCACCTCATAAGTGAATGACATTTTCTATAAATATAATAGGACTAAAATAGCAAAAAAAAAAAAAAAAATTCAAATTTAAAGGTTTTTCTCAGCTGATTTAAACATATATATTTATATACATACACACACACAGATAGGTAGATTACTTACAGATTGTAATCTGTTATTGATTTCAAATTACATGACAAAAATTGTAATTAGTAACATAATCCATTATAATAATACACGTTTTAAGTAATAAAATCAGACTACTTTTAGATTACTTTTATCCTAACTTGTTTATCACACTGATTTAAATAGGATAATCTTGTACCATATTGATATAAAAATACAAAGACAAAAATATATTCCATTCATTGTTATTATCAACATGAAGTGCATTAAACATTATATTACGTCAAGGTTTCCCGAACTGGGTTTGTGAAGAAACTGCAGAGGGTTTATGAATTTAATGAGAAGCTAATAAGGAATTAAATCATAAAAATGTTAAATGAAATATTTTATTTGTTTACCTGCATGTCATGTGGCCATAACCAACTGTGAACATGCAAATGTGATATTTAATTATTAAAATATTTATTTTAAATGATCTCAGGGGTACTTCAAATAAAGATATTAGGTAAAAGAGGATCAGATGATAAAGTTTGTGAATTTGTGCATTTAATGTGTTTGAAAGACAAAAGCCTTGCAAAGACATAGAAATACATTGTTAAATAACCTACTGAGTGAGAATTCAAATAAAAATGAATGTGCTCATCAGTAGTTCATGCAGTGTTAAAATACTTCTTAAACCTGAAATGATTTTTCTAAACCAGTGGTCAAATGCTGTGCAGCACCTGACTAATGACTGGTCTAATCACAAGTTAATTTTTGTAATCTGATTACATAATGATTACCTGATTACAAGTTATCAATTACTGCCCAGCACTGTATATATATTCATTCAAAATACTAGATGAATTATGGCTGCGGTTGGGCTGTTTTTTAGTTTCTAATCATCTGAAGAATCACACTTGCATGTGTTTACGGTCCCTTTGACAAGTGCTTTATTCTAAGCTGCCGTGTAATCACATGCTTAAGTCATTTGCCTGATCTGGGTCTGGAATGAGCTTTATTTATGACATTGTGACCCTTACTCTTTGCTAAACCTCGACCTCTTGTTTATGTTCTTCTGTTGCCCGGTATTTCTCAGAAATCTTTATCCTCAGAAAACTGCGGGCTGATCTGCAGCTGTGCACAAACGCACACGCTCGCGGTCACGGTCACTCGTGCTTTTCCATCCCTCGCAAATCTCATTCCAGGACGTCTGTGGACGTGACTGAAGCCACAGAGGTTTCCTGCTCCACAACTGCGGTTTGCTTTTACTTTACAGTTGTGTTAGGAGATGTAGTGAGCATGTGTTAAGTTCTCCCGGCGGGGTTGTCTCTTTGTCACAGCAGACATGACAACAGTTACACTCTCTCTCTCTCTGCCTTCCTTTAGTTGTCACGTAGTCGAGTGTTTGGAGACCTGACCTCATATCCGAAAGCTCCACATGATATCACACACGCACACGAGATCACTGACATATAAAGCATATCAGCCTGAGCTCTAACATCCCAGTTTCTCCTAGAAAGCCACGAGATTGAAAGGAGAGCGAATGGAGACTTGACCTTTTGCTTCTTAGATGATTTCCTTTTCTTTGCTGAGCTTTTCAAACTAGGGCCCGGGGACTCACAGGGGGCTGCAGTGGAGTAACGGGGGTCTGTGCAAATATTTGTAAAAAAACAAAAAAAACTTATGTTTTATAAATAAATACATGGAGTGATGGGGTCTGTGGAAATATTTATTATTTTTTTTAAATAAATTATTTGTGTTTTAAATAAATAAATAAAGTGATAGAGTCTGTGGAAATATTTGTTTTAAAAATTAATAAAAAAAATAGATCAAAATAAATACAAGTATATTAAAATAGAAAAGTACACAATAGATTAAATAAAATATGGATTATAATTAATAAATAAATTAAATACATAGATTAAAGTAAAATAAAAAGCAGATTAAGATAAATATATAAAATGAGATTACAACAAATAAGTAAAATTGGATTAAAATAAAAAGCTTAAAATAAATAAAAATGACTAATACACTAAAAATGTAAATAAATTAAACGAATAATTAAAATACATACATTTAAAAATTACTGCCAAATAATATATATATCCAAACTATAATTTATTTTTCCATGAATAAATTGAGTTTTTATTTATGAATATATAGCAGGCTTTTAAATTGTAGGATGGGGGATGATGAGGATCGTTATTTTTACAATTCTGTGGTATTAAAAAACAACAACAACAACAACAACAACCCAGTTTGTACTACAATTATTGACTTATGAGTTTTTCTATCAATTGAAATTCTAAGAGAAACATTTGAGACAAAGTTAATACTCAAAGTCTCCTGAGCAATAAAAGAGTGACTTCTGAGCATCAAGACTTTCCTCTGAGCTCTAGAATCAAGCAGTGGTTTGATGCGTTTCTGCTCCTCAATACCAGCATTGTTCTGCTGAAAAAGAGCATCTGGTTTCTGAGCACTTTTTGACCATCTCCTGATTGAATGTGTGTGTATGTGTGTGTGTTTGTAAGTAAGCTCAGTGTCATCCTGTATTATCTACTGTGAGAGGAAGAGGCAGGGCAGGAAAGCTGAGATATCTGAGAGCTCTCCAGAGAGTCTGTCTGAAGCACACACACAGCTCACAATCAGCTCCAAATGAGGCTTGGATGATTATAACGCAGGCATATGATGATGATCACGTACTCTCAAAACACACAGAAACACTGAAATAATAAATAATATGCACTGCAAAAATTATTTCTATTGAGTGGTTCCTAATCATGCAGATCTCACTGTCACAATACTACTGTTGCTAGGTGGTTGCCAGGGTGCTGCAGTGCTATGCAGTTTTAAGGTGCTCTAATTGGGTTTTTAGCACATTGTTGTGCAGCTACTCAGGTTTTTTATGGTTTGTTGCTATAGCATTGATAAGATGTTGCTAGGTTTTCTGAGTTATTTTTAACATGTTGTTAGATGGTTGCTAGAGTTTTTTGGTTGCTAGAGCGTTTCTATGCAGTTTCCAGGTGCTCCAAGCAGTTTTGTGACATTTTTACATGGTTGCTAGCATTTTCTGGTTGCTAGGGCATTGCTATGCAGTTGCTAGGTGTTCTAAGCAGTTTTTAACATGTTTCTAAGCGGTTTTTAACACGTTGCTAGATGGTTGGTAGAGTTTGCTGGTTGCTAGGGCATTGCTATGCAGTTGCCAGGTGTTCTAAACGTTTTTTTGTTTGTTTGTTTTTTTTCCTTTTTCTACACGGTTGGTAGAGTTTGCTGGTTGCTAGGGTGTTTCTATGCAGTTGCCAGGCGTTCCAAGTGGTGTTTAACATGCTGCTATGTCATTGCTAGAATTTTTTAACACATTGCATGGTTTTCAACACATTGCTATGCATTTTCTGGATAGTTTCTAGGGTGTTGCTTTGCAGTTACCAGGTGCTCTGAGTGTGAAGTCAATTTTTAGAGTTGGGGTACTTGGACTCAGACTGCGAATGAATTTGGACTGTGACATTTTGGACGCAGTTGGAACTTGTGTAGTGCTTTTCACAATATACATTGTTTTAAAGCAGCTTTAACCAAAATGACACATCTTTCCTCACCAAGACATGCAATTTCAGGTAACACTTACTGGCAGGGGTTGGATCAGATCAGTAACTATGAGCAATACAGTAGTGATGCTCCATTTAGCAAACACACACTTTACCTGGCCATAAATAAGGGCAGGAATGTGTGTGAAAGTGGTACGTGCGGGTAGAAACGCATCCACTGCCATCCAGCTCTCTCTCAGCATGTGAACACACACACACACTCACTGCATTATTCAGTAACAGAATGTCGAGTGGGACAAAGGCAGGTCTCTGGAGGGACGGCTGCACTGTAGATGTGTTTGTGAAGGACTCTAATGGACGCCAGCAGAGCAGATCATGGAACAATATCACACAAAGCCACTGAGAATGAACTGAAGCGGCGCCTCAGTCTGTGACCTCATGAGAATAACAGACCTATAATTTGGTACTTTAATGAGTTTTATAGTTAAAACCAAATACAGAACGTCTTCCCAAAGCTTGCAGGTTCAAGCCCAATTCATAAACGGCATCAAAAGTGTCTATTACAAGAACAATAAAAAGACTCTAAAATTAGACCGCAATGGCCTCTTCGTGACAGTCGAGGTGCTCTGCGTGTCTGTGGGGTGAGAGGATATCTGGACTGTGACCCTGTGTGTGAAGTGGTCAGCGAAAAGATTGTCGAATGAGGTCAGTCACGAGGGAGCCAACGGAAAGGTTGGGTGAGTGAGAGAGAGCACAGGTAAGATGCCAGAAAGCCTTTTTGTCATTTCTTCGCAAAGAACGTCCATTATTCAGGACTCGGGTTACCGATAGGATTGGTTTGCAACAGGTGAGGTTGTCATAGAAACGCAAAAGATTCGAGGGGGAATACAGAGGATTCTGGGATGAGGTTACTACAGTGCACCAAAAAGAGGAGAAGTTAACAAAAACTAAAACCATAAATAAACAGCAACTGAAATTTAATAAAATATATATTTTAAAAAATTTATATCTAAAAATGGAATAAACATATTTTGATATAAACTTATATTGCCAAAGAAATATTTCCCATTTTTAACATACTAAAATAACTAAAACTGAAATTAATCAAAACTATGTACGCATTAACTAAAACGATTAAAACACAACAAAATGACTAAAACTTTGTCTAAAATTAAGATGAAAACAGAAGAAATAAAAACTAATTCAAACTATTAATAGAAACTATAATAGCATCTAAAATAACACTGGAGTAGACACATATTAATCTCACAAATCATTGTTTAACTTTTTTAGCCGTCAAAAAAATCAGGAAAAATGCTCCAAGACATACTATAGTAAATATGTTTTTACTAACATAATTATTGGGTATTAAGATATTGTAGGGCAAGAACAATATTGATTTATAGGTTTAGTACCAGTCAAAATTTTGGACTTATTTACTCATTCTTTTTTATTATTTTATAACAATAGTTAAGCCATTAAAACTGGGAAAACATTGGAATAATAATAATAAAAATACTAACAATAGTAAGCTCACCAAGTACATCCAAACTTTTTGCAAGTATTGTAGTAAATATGTAACAAAATGAAATTCATTAAATAAATGAAACAAAAAAACAAAAAAAAAAACAACACAAACATAAAAAATAACTTAAATTGCATAAAACAGTAATTATTTTATTTATAAATATTTTAAAAGGATAATTATTTGGGGAATAGTTAAGCAGCGATCTATTCGCTACCCAATGGCTCCCCCTGCTGGTTTGGATGTTTTAATTCAGTACAAGAGCTGAATATAAATGCTGGGCAGCCATGAAAACACACAGTATTTAATAAAGTCCCATGGCAAGGTAACTTTCATGGACAGTGATGTTAAAAGAACAGTCGCACTCACCTGAACTAATCTGCAGTCCAGTGTGTTTATCTGCAACTTGTGTTTCCTGTG
Organism: Spinibarbus caldwelli; assembly: GCA_039654775.1. NCBI lineage: Eukaryota > Metazoa > Chordata > Actinopteri > Cypriniformes > Cyprinidae > Spinibarbus > Spinibarbus caldwelli. Next base: position 37,347,215 of record CM077224.1, read on the forward strand.
TGGAAATTCAAAGCAATGAATCGAGTCTTAATGTAGCTCTTAATTAATCATATCGGAGGTCAGTCCTCTTCAAGGTCAGAGGTCACCGAGCAGCGGG